>JABEVN020003615.1:0-17520 GCA_013146195.2 Codonopsis lanceolata | reverse complement strand
TGGGACTCTTCTAAAAAGGGGTTCGGTTGGCATGGCCTCTATATCATAAGATATGTGGTGGTCAAGTGTGAGCGATGATTGAAGTCTAAAACAAAGCCAAATGGGTCGGGATCAAGGTGAAGCACATGTTGGGCAAAGACAACATAATGAAGCATAATAATGTGTACTAAGACCTTAGGAGGTTCAACTAAACCTCAAGACAATGGAGGAATGACCTAGGGTATAATCGAGGTCACATGAAAAAACTACGCGAATAAACTCTCAACCGAGTCTAGTAATGAACAACGTCGGTTTACGACTTGTAATTTTAACAAGTTAAAGTCTATGGGACATATAGAACTAAGGTAACATAGATAGCCTACCTACAGAAATCAAGGTTTTCATATCAAGTCAAGTAAATGAGGTTACGGCTAAATGACACGTAAAACGAGAAGGTCAAATACATGAATGTTATTGATTTTCTTTCTTAAGTTTCTTAGTTTGTTTTTGTTTCTTTATTATCTTTTCATATCTTTCTTTTTCTTATGTTTTTCTTCTTTATTTTTTTTTTCATATATATGTTTTTATTTTCTTGCCTTTCTTTTCTTCATTATCTTTTTTTTTTCTTGATTTTTACTTGATTTCTTTTCTCCTTTTTATTTTAACTACTGGGTATCAATTTTAGTTTAGTTTGATTGAGTGGTTGCTAATCTATCAATTTTATTTTAACTTTTTTCTAGCCCTCACTCCAATCTCTCACTTCCCCTCTTTTTCGAATTGATTGATCAATTTTAGTTTAGTTCAATTGAGTGGTTTTAAGTGCATGTGATTTCTTTGTTGGGTTTTCAGATTTATTTAGAAAAACTGAAAAATTATGAACCTTCAATCAATTCAATATCTGACCACTCATTGTGAGCAGTCACGAACTGTTGCAAGAATATCACTTAAACAAGGCAGTTCACATGTGTTTTAGTTTGAATTCGTTTGATTTCATTTCGTTGAGTTCACAATATCGGGTCTGATATACATCACAATTTTGGGTCTGATGTGTTTTGTTTCAATTTTGTTGGAGTGTCCCTTACCCCCGAAATTCCCTACCGAACACTAGCAGTAACTATACATTGCCTCCTCCTTCCTCCTCTGTGATCTCTCTTCCTCGGGTAATTTTACTCCGTTCTTTCTTGATTTTTTTCACTTTTTGATTTTCTTAATTTTCTTTTCTTTGATTTTTTTTCTTCATGATTTTGTTACCTTTGTTTCTTTGATTTTCTTTTCATGATTTTCTTATAGTTTTATGTATTTTCTTTAATTCTTTTCTTTTATTCATTATGTATTATCTTAATTTTTGATTGAATTTCTTTCTTTAGTTTTTTGTTTATTTTATGTTCTTGATTAAAAAGAAAACTATGTTTTAGATTAATATATGGGATAATATCGCTTTTGGTACCCCAAGTATAGCTCAATTTCACATTTTGTACCCCCCGGTACCGAGGTCATCAAAGTTGATCATCAACGTTATCCATTTTAATCGCATTACATACTTTCCGTAATTCTACTTTAAAAACTAACGTGTGACCTGCTGTCGTAAGTTCCAAACAGTTTGAACATGGGTATTTTCGTCTAACCACCCTCTCTTATTTTTCAACTTTGTTTGGATTTGGGTGTGCATCTTGAAATCTCCCTATCATACGTGGCCTACCTCATCTTTCAACCTCCTCGTCATTCCCGGCGAGACATCCTTCCCCACATTTTCGGCGAGATTTTTCTCCTTTCCCGTAGTGGTTCACTTTACTATCAAGGACCCCTCGAAATTAGTTCTTATTTCATATATGTTGAGAGAAAGCTTTGATTGATTGCTGCTCTCCTTTTGCCCAGTTTGTTTCTACTCAAATATGATTAGTGCAAATTGCCATTGTCAACGACGAGCTTGTTAAGATCTAAGCAACCAAATTAAGGCCAAGAAACTTCGATCTATTTGTTGTATTCTTCGGGTTTGCTCTATGGTGGTGGAAATTTGCTCTCAAACATGAGATCCACTAATCAGCATGTCAACCCATATCCCCAAAAATCATCTTGATTTTCAATAATAAAAAATTCTTCAAATTCATTTGTTTTAGTTCGCACTAGCATTTTTACATCTTAACACTAATGATTTGAGCTGGGGAAGAAGTTGGAGAAGAAAGACCTGGAAGCGAATGTGGAGACAATGTCATGAACACTTGAGTTGTTGGTGGAGGGTCAGGTGGAGTTGCATATGCTAGTCAGAGTTCGTCGTCGGAACATAGGACATATAATTAGGGTGAAGCATAGCTAGCGCATGCCACGAGATCTGCCCTCGTCTCTTACGTCACGTCATCGCCGCGGTGATGCCGACACGTACTCGAAAAATGAAAAATGTTATCGTATGCTAGTCAGAGTTCGTCGTCGGAACATAGGACATATAATTAGGGTGAAGCATAGCTAGCGCATGCGACCACGAGATCTGCCTCGTCTCTTCTGTCCACGTCATCGCACGGTGATGTCGACACCCATACTCGAGAAAAATGAAAAATGTTATCGTATGCGATGATTTTGCTTAGTAAACGTGACACTGAAATTATCAATCCAAACAAACCCACCTGCATTATACCTCCTACTCCAAGCTTTCACTATACCCATTTCATATTACATCCCCACCAAGAAAATTTATCTTTCTTCTCCTTTTTCTCTCTCTAGATTGTTGCTGACATAGGAGTAAATGGGTGTTTGTTAAGCAACCCAAAAACCCTTATTACTGAATTAATTAGGGTGTTTATTATTGGAGTGTGCTTCATGGGAGAGAGGGAGTGATTTGAACCTTGATAATGTTTCTGCAATTTAAGAGTTGGGCTACTTTATAAATGTATGGTATGCATTTAACTAACATCTATAATCAATGTAATAGTATGTTAAATAAAGGGATAGTTTCACCGGTTTCTAACCTGCAATAGGAGGTTAATCGCTAGTGTTTAACTGTAAATTGATGAAAATTATTAAAACTGATTAAACTAAGTAATGTTAATGATGAATTTTGATGACCTCGGTACCAGGGGTACCAAATGTAAAAATAGGCCATACTTCGGGTACCAAAAGTAGAGTTATCCCTTAATATATTGTATTTTCCAACCACCTATTTCTTATTTTTACATATATTTTTGAACAAAAAATTGATTTTTGGCCCATTTTTGCCAAAGTCCATTGCCTTGGCGACGTTAATGCTATAGTCGTTAGGCTCGGCGACTCCATAACATTATGGTTGTTAAGGGTTGGCGACTTGACCCTCATTTTTTGACCATTTTCGCCAAAGTGGTAAGCCTTAGCGGCTTTAATGCTATAAAGTTGTTAGGGTTCAATGACTATAACATTAAAGTCGCAAGGGGTTGGCTGCTTGACCCCCTAAGAGTCGTATAGGGCTGGTGAGGCCCTCCTCGAATTAAGCTCTCTATTTTCAACACTGAAAATTTCTATTTTAAGATCAAGAAATTTAATTTTTTTAAAAAAATATTGGTTAATCAAACCATTGGTCCTTTGGCATTGAAAAATTTCAACAGTAGTCCCTCAATAATTTTCTTAGAAAATGGGTCCTAAGAGTGAAAATTTCACATCCGCAATTCTTTTGATAAACGTCGTTAAAAAATGCTGTTAAATTGCCCATGTGCCTGCTACGTGTTTTTAGTAAGGGCTAAATTGAAAATTTTTTAGCTCAACTTATACCAAATTTTACAAGTGTCCCTAAAGATAAAAATTTGACTATAAGGCCTCCTTCCCCAAGTGTTTTGGAAAACCCACAAGAGTTTTTAAAATCATCGTCGTTCTAAAGTCACATAACTAAACCCCCCTAACATTAGTTGCTCGCCACCATGAGGACAATTCCTTCCGAAAACCATGCCCTTTTATTTGCATCGAAAGGAGTCATAATCTTCGCGAAGGAAACCACCCTATCCTCGTCGGCGTCGACTTCCCCCGTCTAGATGGTCGTACAATTGGTTCACGCGCAGATCACATGGAAGGTCAACGGGGATGAAACATATCTTGGCGAAGACCTCGTTGGTGTTGGGGCTAGCGAGGTTCTGATATTGAGTTCACAATATAGGGCGATGTTTTTGTTTCAATTTTGTTGGAGTGTCCCTCACCCCCAAAATTCCCTACCGAGTCGTAGCAACAACTCTACGTCGCCAACTCCTTCCTCTACAATCTCCCTTCCTCAGGTAATTTTCTCCTTTCTTTCTTGATTTTTTTCTGTTTGATTTTCCTAATTTTTCCTTTCTTTGCATTTTTTTCTTCATGATCATGATTTTATTTCCTTTCTTTGCGTTTTTTTCTTCATGATCATGATTTTATTTCCTTTCTTTCCTAGATTTTCATTTCATGATTTCCTTATAGTTTTATGTATTTTCTTCAATTCTTTTCTTTTATTCATTCTGTATTATTTTAATTTTTGATTGATTTTCTTTTTTTCTTCATTTCTTACTAAATACACGTGGGAGGCACATGGGTAACTTAACGGTATTTGTTTAACGACATTCATCAAAATGACTAAGGCTGTGAAAATTTCATACTCTATGGACTCAATTCTTACAAAAAATTGTTAATGGACTACTACTTGAATTTGCCAAAGTCAAGGGACCAATGATGCGATTAACCCAATACAAATTCATAAAGTGAATATTTTTTAGATTTAAATCTCAATTTGGTCAGCTTACTTTTGGTCAAAATTCCTTAAGCTCACTATACTTTTTTTTTTCCTCAATTTAATTACTCTACTTGGCTTCGAAAGTCAATAAGGTCACTATAGTCATTTTCGTTAATCAAGTTGGATGGAAATCGTTGAAAAGACAATAATGACCCTTACATTTGAAAGGTGTGTTGACAAATTCAAATCACACAATAAGAAATTATGTTTGAGAGGAGAAGGTGACCCTCAAAATCTCCAAATTTAGTAAGGGTATTTTTTGAATTTCCTAAAAAAATTAAACATTCCATCCAAATATATGAATGGAGTGATGAATGTGCTAATTATGTGAAAGTATAATGATTAAATTGAAGAAAAAAAAGTTGAGTGAGCTTAATGAATTTTGGCCGAAAGTATGGGGACCAAATAGAGATTTAAGCCTATTTTTTATTGATTGATTTTCTTTCTTAAGTTTCTTAGTTTTTTTCCTTTCTTTATTATCTTTTCATATCCTTATTTTTCTTATGTTTTTCTTCTAGATTTTATTTATTTTTATAACTTTTTTATGCTTTTGATTTTCTTGTCTTTCTTTTTTATTTTAACTACTAGGAATCAATTTTAGTAAAATTTTAGTTCAGTTCAATTGAGGGGTTGCTAACATATCACCTTTTTTATAGCCCTCACTCCAATCTCTCACTTCCCTTCTTTTCCGAATTGATTGTTCAATTTTAGTTTTGTTCAATTGAGTGGTTTTAAGTGTGATTTCTTTGATGGGTTTTCAGATTTATTTAGAAAAACTAAAAAATTATGAACCTTCAATCAATTAAATATCCGACCACTCATTGTGAGCAGTCACGAATTGTTGCAAGAATATCAGAACATGTGTTTTAGTTTGAATTCGTTTGATTTATCTTCGTTGAGTTCACAATATCGGGTTTGATATTGAGTTCACAATATTGGGTCTATGTGTTGTGTTTCAATTTTGTTGGAGTGTCCCTCACCCCCGAAATTCCCTACCGAGCCCTAACAGCAACTCTGCATTGCCGTCTCTTTCCTCCTCTGCAATCTCTCTTCCTCGTGTAATTATTCTCTGTTTTTTCTTGATTTTTTTTTTCTCTTTTTGATTTTCTTAATTTTTCCTTTCTTTACTTTTTTTTCCTTATTTTGTTTTCTTTCTTTCCTTGATTTTATTTTCATGATTTTCTTATAGTTTTATGTATTTTCTTCAATTCTTTTCTTTTATTCATCTTGTATTATCTAAATTTTGATTGATTTTTATTTTGCGAGTTTTTTTTTTGTTTATTTTATGTTCTTGATTAAAAAGAAAACTATGTTTGAAACTAATATATTGTGTTGCCGAACCAGCTATTTCTAGTTTTTTCAAATTTTTTTGAAGAAAAAAATGTTTTTGACCTATTTTTGCGAATGTCATTTGTGGCACCCCGACCCGGATTCCAATGCGAAACCCCGAGTCGGGCCGCCCAAACATAAACAAGTAGGCATGTGCAAGTAGGAATATAAAATTTCATGTGGCGCAACATTGCATACAATTAACAACTCGGCTACACTTGGCCGGAAAACAACGGAAAGTAAACAAGTCATCGGCGACGCTACTTCCGGAACCCAACAACTACTCTTACAATTTTAACACATGCATAATATAATAACCTCAACGGCCACAACATGCCGGAGACAACAACAACAATAATATAAAGAGTAATAAGCGGAATAAGCTTTAGTGAACCATATCATATAAACAAGCTCAACATATAAGTCGGCATACAAAAGATTATAAGTCTAGAGTATTCAAGTTATACAATAACAACAAAATCCCAAGACAAGTCTAAGTGACTTGCTTCCCCTTGTCCTTGCCAAAATAAAAGTCTAACTACAAGTCCCAAAAGAGCAACCTTAAGCTCACAAGCAACCAAACGCGGGTACGACGAATCTAGCGAGAACCGTCTCCTTGGCTCGGATCTAAGGAAAACAAAACAAACAAATAGGGTAAGTCATAAAGACTTAGTAAGTTACTAAAAATGCATGTTCATGTGATAGGATATCATTTATCACAATTATGGTACATGTTTGTCATATAGCACTTAGCACATTATTCACGTAAGTGCGGGAAAATAAATCATTCAAGTAGGATATGATATAGGCACGACCGCTACGTAGCTCCTGCAATAAAGTTTGTTAACCCAATATCGTGACTACGATGCTCGTGACTTCGCATCGATATACCGAACTCCGCCGGCTAATAGCAACCTGTGATGCACGTATTGATACGGCAAAGGGGCTACTTCCCTACTGCGGCCTACAGTGGAGGTGTGTGTGAGGTCCCAGGTACGGTGATCCATAGTGAGCACGAATCTCTCAATTCGTGAAGGCGATGCATCGTCCTATCCTGACATAAAAAATCAAACCAAACAGTGCCAGTTGGACTTAATGCAATGCACAAGTAGATATTTACTCGTCAAGACCAAATACGGATCGAATTCGACAAGAGCGAACTCGACCGACCAAGTAGGGTATTAATCTCTACCATAAATCATGTCAAGACAATTAATTGCTCACAACCAAATAATCACAACGGGTTCAATTGCACATAATTAAACTCAACTTAGACTTGAGTAAACCCGACCAAACGGTGTCCAAACTTCGTAGGGATTGAAATTAGTGTTCAACATGTTCAAATCTTCCCTAGAGTTGACTCCGTTGAGTCTTTACTATAAATTCCAAATTTGGGGTAATTTTTTTTTTTTTTTTTTGAAAAGCAGGGCGGCACCTGCGGGAATTTTATTAAAAATAAAAGGAGTACAAAAAGGAGGGGGACAACCAGCCTTACCCATAAAGGGGGGACAAAGGAGCCTGACCTCGAACTGAGAATACAGAAAGGAAATTACTTCCTATAACTATACAAACCATAAGAATCAAAAGCAAAAGCCCTTTTGACCATACCCGGTAATGATCCATACTCTGAAAACATCAACTGATTCCCATGCTCATGTGCAAAAGCAGCCAATCTATCTGCCACCATATTCTGCTCTCTGAAGACATGTTGTAAATAAACTCTGCACTCCCGAAGTTGATAAACATACCTCCAAGGTTCCTGATACCCTTTTAATAAAACATTTATAGCTGTGAGCGAATCCGACTCCACCACCACCAAATTCAGCTGAAGAGATTGACAAAGCTGAAGACCTTCCCGAAGAGCCAATATTTCAGCTTTCATGTTTGTACCCTGACCATAATCACTTGAGAAAGCACCTATAAAATCTCCCTGAGCATCCCGAATAACTCCACCTCCTGTGCATCTACCATCCTTGGACGACCCATCCGTATTTAATTTAAAACCAAGAACTGGAGGAGACCAACGCACCCAAGACCCATGCCTAACATGAACCGGCTGGCTGGATAAATGAAGAGACTGCATAACCACACAAGCAACTCGAGAACTCTTAGTTTTGGGAACAAAGCCGTGTAAGACCCCTCTCACTCCTTCAAGAACCCGAGACTCTATCTGTAACTCATCCATCTTACCATTTTCGAAAATAACAGCGCAGCGAGTCTTCCAAATTTCCCAACAAGTATAGGCAAAGAGACAGAACATTGTAGCCCCGAGCTGAGAACGAATCGATACCGAAGACCAGACTGTAAAAAGATGATCGACACCCGAGTATACCCAAGGAAGGTCAAATCGTCTCGCAAATTTGAACCACAAACTAGAAGCCACCCTAGAATAAACAAACAGATGAGCACGATCCTCGGTTGCCGGCGAATCATCACAACATCGACAGCAAGACACCAAAGGGATCTTGCGAGCCTGAATATTAGAGTCTAGAGGCAGCGCATTATGGAACAATTTCCATAAGAAGTACCGACTCGACTAACAACCACTGCCATATTATACGTGCCCATCAAGAGTCGGCCTAGAGATTCGTGTTGCCTCCAGAACACGTTAGCATTGAAGTCTCCAGAAGTTGTGAGTTCACTGACCAATCTGTCCGGAACTGTATCGACACAAGTAATCAGCTGAACTGAAGATCGCATATCATTCGGGATAACTGGAAGGAGCTCATGCAGATGATTCATAGCTGTAGCCACCGAGAGATTTCGGTCCATAGGCAGAGGTCCGACCAATCTAACGCCGCACCAATTATCGTCCCAAAAAGACACTGCCCCTTGCCCAATAATCCATCGACTCGAAAGACGAACAAGAGATAACTGAGCACTAATAGCTTTCCACGGCTGTGTCGCATAAGACAGACCAGCTGGATTATCCAAGCCATACTTTCCCATGCAAAACTTAGCCCACAAACCTTCTTTGTTAAGAACCCGCCAAGCCAATTTGGCATGAAGGGAGGCCATCACCTGTTGCAGACCGATCCCTAACCCCCCTCTCCAACGGCAAGCAAACGGACTCGATTCCAACCAACCCAATGAGTGCGATGCTCACCATTAGCACTCCATAAAAAATCTGCCATGCGTTGTTCCAACCTGTGAAGAACCGACTTGGGGATTTTCAGCGCAGCCATGGCATAAATGGGAATACTACTCAGAATGGATTTTATGAGGGTCACTTTGCCACCAAAGGAGAGAAGCTTGTTGCGCCAACCATGAATTCGGCCAAGAACTTTCCTTTCCAAGCTCTCAAAATAAGATCGCTTAAAACGACCTTTAAAGAGGGGCAACCCCAAATAAGTTAAAGGCCACAACTTATGTCTGTATCCCGTCCACCCTTCTATGTTCAAGACTTGCCTGCGCGAGCACTGCTTCGAAGTAAAAAAACCGCTTTTACTATTGTTAACTAATTGCCCAGAAGCAGCTTCATAATCCTGTAACACCTTCTTAAGCCCCCGGACCGATCGTTTAGAACCATTACAAAATAACAACATGTCGTCGCATAAAGAAGATGTGTAATCAACACTCCTCCACGACCATGCACGTATGGAAGAATCAACCCTTGCATAATGACCGATTTATGTTAAAAGAGAGAATCTCTTGAGCAATAATGAATAACAGAGGAGAAATCGGATCTCCTTGTCTCACTCCTCGGTTGGCTTTAAAGAAACCTGACATTACTCCATTAATTCTGAACGAATACCAATTATTCTGCAACAGATGTTGAACCAACCCACAAAAACCGGAGCTAAAACCAAGCACCTGCAAAGCACGAAGCAGAAAACTCCATTCAAGACGATCATAAGCCTTAGACATATCCACTTTAAAGACCACATTACCACCCCGAGATTTAGTATCCACATTGCACTAATTCATGAGCCGAAGTATGTTTTCTTGAATACTTCGACCTTTAACAAAACCCATTGTTGTTCCGAAATAATTTTAGGAAGAAGAGCGCGACTAACCGAGAGGCCAAAATTTTAGAGATAATCTTAGCCGAAAAATTACATAAACTAATCGGCCTAAGATCCCCCAAACTATCACGACTGTCCACTTTAGTAAGAAGGACAATGGTCGCCGAAGAAATTCCCCGGTGCATCTCCCCACCCCTAAAGAACTCCAACACCGCACCCAAAACCTCCTCTCTGATGATAGACCAACAACCAGAAAAACCAACCCAGTAAAACCATCGGCCCCGAACCTTTGGAAGGGCGAGAGATTTAATCGCAGACACCAAACCTCCTCAGCCGACGGATCTCGATCGAGAAAATCATTATCCTCCCTTGAAACACTAGATGGAATCGGCAAATAAGCTCTCATCCACGGTTGGGCTACTCGAAGCAAAAAAGGTCGGCAAAATACTCTTGACCATAGAACCTAAGCGAGTCGGATCATCACTAAAAGTCCCATCCATAAGCGAAGCCGAGAATATTCCGATGAGCTCTATCTTTGATACTAGCATGAAAAAATTTAGTATTCGATGGCCGCCTTCTTGAACCCATAATTGTCTCGACTTCATTTGAGCCATTTCGGATCCCAATCTAGGAGTTGATTAAGCGACTTTTCGCCACTTGCAAACCGTCTCTCTTCTACGGTACCACCCCCGCACTGTAAATCCATCTCCCTAAGAATGTCATCCTTAGTTGAATCAATATTCCTTTGAACATGGCCAAAAACACTCCGGTTCCACTCTCCTCAAAGCCGCTCTTAAGCGGCGTAACTTAGAATATAGAAGAGCCATGCGCCCACTGACAAGGTTTAGACCAGCGATCGACCACAAAAGTAAGAAATCCAGGGTGATCAAGCCACATCCTCTCGAAAGAAACCCACTCCTATGCTTTGGCGAAACACGAAATCGAGGAAGAAGAGGGTGATCGGCTGAAGTAACCAAGTGAGTAACTTGAAGAGCGAGGAATAGCAACTTAAACTCACCATTGACAAGAACGCGATCTAAGCGCGTTTCCAAATCGTTGCCGCCGACTTGATTATTGCTCCAAGTAAAAGCGGCTTCCTTCAAAACCCGCATCGGCTAAACGGCTCGATTCATGAAAGTGTTAAAATCATCCATCTCTCCAAAATCACATGGGGCACCTCGGCTTTTCCATTGTATTGATAACATTAAAGTCCCCCCAACAAACCACGGACAAGAGCAACCAGAAAGAGCCTCTAACTCCAACCATAAATCATACCAGCCTGTCTAGAACATTTAGCATAAACAAAAGATGCCATCGTAGGAATGAGAGTAGGGAAATTTACCATGACAAGATGTCTTGTTGAGCCGAGCTACCCACTAGAGCCACATCCACTTAGGTGATTCCATAAAAGCCATATATGTTTATTTAGAGCTACATGCATATTAAAATCGAAACCAACTCTTCGACAAAATTTCGCTAGTCTATCTCCACTAGTTTTAGGTTCTAGAATCGCACATAAAAACGGCTTATGTTCCCTAATCAAAAGCTTCAAATAAGAGCGGGTTGTTTTGTTACATACCCCCCTTGCGTTCCAAATGACGATCGTCATAAAACTAACTTCGGACGGGGGATTTCTTTGGGCCTTCTTGGCAGCCTAGTAATACGAATATTGTCCTTTAGAAACTTCGCTTTCACCTCGAATTTAATACCTTACAATAATTATGGAGCGATGGGCGAATCAATTGTATTGTCAACATCAAATAAATAAATTAGCGACTCAACCTTCATATCACTATAATCTCCATTGGTAGAGTGAGCCTTACCCAATTTCGAGGAACCGCATGAAGAATACCATCCCAAAAATCCCTATATACCTCATTATCTCGATATGGTTTAGAACTGTGAAAACCCTTTATTCGCATCGATCGAGACAGTTTTATTAGTCTCCTTCTCCAACCGTATACCTTCAGCATCTCCATTATCATCGTCCAGACCATCCAACAGGTCGAAAGAGTTGGAGATAGGCACTGATTTATCTGGCATCTGAACATCCTTCTTACCAGCCATCACCTCCTTCGCACTCCTATCCTCGTAAGTACTATTATCGACCTCCACATCAATAACCTCTTCTTATCAACTGCCCTTAGCTGGGCGAGACGATTTATCCCCATTTGTACGCCGCTAACAAAGCGCCCACCTTTGATTTTGAACATGAGATCGGGAATCGCACGGGTGCCGCCACATTAATGTCTCCTTTATTATACGCTTTCTTTAATCAACGCGTAGCT
Organism: Codonopsis lanceolata; assembly: GCA_013146195.2. Lineage (NCBI taxonomy): Eukaryota > Viridiplantae > Streptophyta > Magnoliopsida > Asterales > Campanulaceae > Codonopsis > Codonopsis lanceolata. The sequence continues at coordinate 5,248 of JABEVN020003615.1, read as the reverse complement.
CGTTGATTAATTAATTTGTCGGTCACTTGCCTCTTCGGCCATTCATAGATCTCGCGGCGGGTGGAACTGGAATGGCGCATGAGTTTTACCTTTGTCAACATGCATCTCCCTACGCTTGCCCCTTCCTACATTGAATCTTCGTGATGCATCTCTTAGCTATCGGATTTTAAAGTGATGCAACCGATATGAAATGCTAAAATTAGTGATCTCGATTAGGCATTATCCAGATGGTGAAATTGTAGAAACCGATAAAGTTTAGAAATAATGACATAAGTCTTTCATTGATTGAATCAAGTGGCCCTCAACTTGTTACCGAATGAAGTGAAAGTCAAAGCGTGCCACATGTTTCATGCCAAGACCGGTTCGAGCAAAGACTAGTTGGTGCCTACATTGTCACAAAGAAATAACAGTTGAGTCGAGGAGGTTATACCGAGCTCGCCGAGGAGAGACAATCCATTAGACTTCAAGAGAAAGGCGCACGCCTCCTAAGATTCACCTCCAACAGAGCGAGCAATGCCAAGGTTGTTTCTGGAGCTCCATGAGATCGGGTTGTCAAGATAGACAAATGTAGGCACCGGTTGATGTGTAGTCATCTTTGTTGCCCGCCCAACAAGATTAAGTGGAACGCATGGGAGAGTCGGAGGAGACTAACGGCATGAGAACGAAAGCATCAATGTAACCGCGAGATATCGAAGAACATGCTTCGACCACATTCCAAAGAGCTGCAGAGTCGCCCTATGCATGAAATGAGAGAGTTTGTTGACGGCATAGGCTTACATCAAGCGAGTAAGGACATGATACTCAAAGACTCCCGCCCATTGCTCGAAACCCCGAGATCCGCGAGAGCAGTTGTTCGATCAAGTGTCAAAGTAAGCGAGGGAGTAGTAGCAATTGGGCGAACATCTATCATACAAGTAGAAAGGAGATCGAAGAATGTATCTACTGGCGCCGGGAGAGCAGAGATCACTTGTCGCTTAACAACTCAACACCAAGGAAATAGGAAGATCACCAAGGTCCTCGAATGGTGTCGAACTCACAGGGAGATGGTTGTTCAATTGCAATGGCCGATTTCCAAGATGGTGATGTCATCTACATAGATAAGGAGATAGATGATGGTGCCCCTTATATTAAGTATGAATGCGATGTGTTGGCCACAAAATTTTGGAAGTCGGAGGCAAGAAGAAACCGTCAGTAGCTGTACCATGCCTCTGAGCCTACTGAGGCCATAGATGACCTTGTGAAGCCGACATACATGCCGAGGGTTGTCCTTGTCGATGAATCCTAGAGGTCGAGCCATGATTACTTCCTCAAAGAGAGAACCTCGGGAGAAAGACATTGTTCACATCGAACCGCCGAAGAGCCCATCCTCGCGTATTTACCAAGGAGAGAACTAGTCGCACTCAGAAATGTAGTGTAACAACTAGGCTAAAGGTTCATGATAAGTTAACACGTGTCAGTGAAACCCCTTAGCAACTAGAAGCTTTAGAAGTACTCAATGGTGCCATCAAGATGATGTTTGATACGGAAGAACCATTTGCAAAGAACATTACGAGCACTCCACCGAGGGAACAAGATCCCAAGTACCATTTCGTGTCAATGCATCATAACTACGTATATAGCCTCGGCTCCACTTTGACAATTTTTGAGCAACATATGTCGTTCAATCCGCCCACCGCTAGGTGAGCCGAGAAACCGAAGTTTGGTATTGACTTGAAATATTATTCTTGGAGTGAATAATAATAGATCGAGGTGCCGTGAGGGCACCGGATTGTCCTTGGGCACGGAACCGAGCAGCAGTACCTGTGATTGTCCTCGGGTTCAACGAGCACTCGAGTGATAAATACAATGCTTTTCTCAAAGCAAGGAACTTGGTGCCGAGAAGGAGGTTAGTGGTGCATAGAGTTGTCCCCTGCAAGGTGCCGGGTGCCGAGGAGGTTAAACAAGATGCATGTGGCGGGTAACGGGCATAATACCGACGAGTGGGTATGGTGTAGGAGAGCCGAGATCAACCAAGTTTTGATTAGTGCTAGGAGCAACCGGCATGGAGTCATCGGAGCGGGCAAGGACGTGTGTATGAAGCCAAGATAATATCACGAGGTAAACTGTGCAAAGACGTATGGAGACAATGGGCCAAGGAAGATACAACTCAAGTTTGGACATGGGAACTTAGACTCAACAAACCTAACATGACGGAAACAAACAGCTTTAGTGGTGGCCTGATCATAAGCATTGGTAGGCACTTTGGGCGCTGAGCAATCAAGGAAGACATATGGGTGGAGTGAGCAAATGAAAGCTGGGCGTAGTATGGGCGAGCCATGGTAACCAAAAGCAAAAAGTTTTGAGTAATGGATTCGAGACCGAATAGTTTTTGATAGGTCGAGAGTTATGCTAGAGTTGGCGCTGGTAGACGATTTATGACGAAGTCGTTGTTTGGAAGACAAACGACCGTAAGGGCAGTGGAAGAGATTTTTGGAAAAACGGGACATGCATGTTTCAACAATATGCGATGGCGACGCCCGAGAACCCATCAGGTTCGTGAGTGTGAGCGAAGGTGAGATGGGAGATGGAGATGCCGCATGACAGTAGGCGGCCAAGCCAATGTCCCAAGCAAGACCCATGTACTCGCCCCATTGTCCTAAAGTGAGTGACATTGTTCGCTTTGAAATATTTTTCCACAAGGGCTTTGAAGCGAGGAAAGATGGTGACGCCTAGATTTCGCTCGTTTAAGCTGCAGAGCCATATATAAGTGGGTGAAGTGATCAACAAAATCACATAATACTTGAACCCATCAACATAGTAGGGGGAGGTCCAAATATCAAAGTAAATAGTTTGAGGCATGGAGGTAGACACAACAAGAGATTGATAAAAAAGAATTTTATGACTTTTATTGCATAAACAATCAATTAGTTTGCTTAATGCAAGTAGTCTAAAGCTAAGCCTAAACTAGATAGAAGTCGATGTCGACAGTTCAAACGGATGACCAAGTCGATGATGCCGCCTTGGTGAGAGACTTTAGATCCGGCCACAAGTGCGGAGAGGGAGCTATGGTCCACTCATTCATACACACCATCTTTAGATTGCCCTCGCTTAGTATGCTCCCTATCGCATATATCCTTCACATGAAAAAAGATGGTAAGAACTCAATAAAAGTATTATTGGAGATGTAAAATTGAGATATGGATATGAGATTCTTTTTTCATGTCAAAAAAAAAAACATTATGTGGAAAAAAGAGTGTGATGTTGTATGAAGAGATGAGGAACCGCTGGAGATAGTCAACCGAGTACCATCACCAATAATCATGTCGCTCTGCACTGCAGTGTGGAGGGTAGAGAAAGGCTGCCAAGGTCGTTAGTGACATGGTGAGAAGCACCACCGTCAAGCAACTCGGTGTCCATGTGTCTACCTTGGTACTAGGTGCCCGTGGTTGCCACTGGAGCCATTGGTCGAGCGGGGAGCAATGACGAGGTGTGGTGGCGACTAGTTGAAAGTCAGCGCCGAAAACCGCAGGTGTCCCTATCGATTTCGACATCCTTGAGACTTGCCAAGATATGTCGCCGATGGCGCAGGAGCAGCTGTCGAGGATTGGGAAGGTTGTCGAGGTCAGCGAAGATAATTGTTGAGTTTGCGAGGATGGTTGTCGAGCAAATGAGCTATTGGTCCTCGTGGCCAGACTGGCCAAAGCAAGATACTGAGATGGACACGATACTGCATGTTTGAGGAAGCAGCGGTTGATGAGTTTTTCATAAAGCTCATCGAGCAAAATAGGTGTTCTGCCCTCGACCACATCAACAATGTGTCGTCGGTCATCATCCAAACTCCCCGAAGATGATCTCAATGAGATCCTCATGGTCGAGTGGTTTTCTAAGAGCGCCGAGCTCATCAACACGACTTTGACCAACCGCATGTAGTCGGAGATCGACTAAGTGCCCTGGAAGCTCGCTTTAGATAGTCCTTGATTTTCTTGATATGTCGCGAGTTGGGCGAGCATAGGGAAGTGGTGGGTTTGCCATGCATCACATGTACCGTGTCTGTTGGATCAAGGGGACCAAGGGAGAAAAGGAAGCCAACAAGAGCACCAAGCAAGAGTTTGTCTGTTGAATCCCTATGTTGGTAGTGTGGGTGGGTGTTGGAACGCCTTGGATGTTTGAGCATCCTTGGCGACTGGGAGGGAGGCGAACATGGGTGTGACCCATCTATAAATTTGTAGAGGTCATAGCCAATGAGGGTTGCCTCAACTTGGAGTTTCCAAACGATGTAGTTGGTGGAGGTGAGTTTGGTGATGTTATGGTGAGAGATATTTATGAGGTCGAAGGTTTGGGTTGGATCAACGGGTTTTTTTTATGGTGAGAGTTTGGTTGCCGTTAGCCATGGAGGGAAGAGTTTGGGTGATGGCGATGATAAGAGGAAAAAGGTAAGAAGGGAGGTCTTAAGAGCAAAGCTCTGATACCATGTAGAAACTGATAAAGTTTAGGAATAATGACATAAACCTTTCATTGATCGAATCACCTATTTATAGGGAGATAAAAATTAGAGTTATACATGGAGTAGAGTAGAAGAAACTTATACAAGGTAGGAGTTCTAATAAAGAAAGAACTATACAAGGAAATGAACTATATATGGTAGTAACCACTAAATAATAAATATAATTATTTATTCTCTAATAAAAATCATTTAATTTCCGATTCCGATTTTGTTCAGGCATCAACCTCAGTCGTGTACAAATTTTATATCTTCCCCATAACTATAAATATGTTACCTTAAAATTATACTAAATCTACAATGGATTGGGATGTTACGAGAGAAATTTAAGGGTTTTGGTTATGTATGATTCAAAATAGATTCAACTAGGTTATTACCTGTGCGATGCACCATTGACTTAGTGTTGTTTCTGAAACTTAATTTTGTAGATAGAATCAGTAAGCTATTTGAATGAACCAACAACATCAAGAAATTCACATAATTAATAATAAAAAAGAGCATGAGATCACATAGAATCATCAAATCGAAAATTCATGTAATTATGAAATCGAACAAATATTCTTAGTGTGAGTGTGTGAGACGGCTGAAGGGAGGGGAATTACCACGAAGACAGACTGCTCAATGAGGTGTTTGATGGAGGGAAGTATTTCGTAGTGGTTGTTTATGGTGTTAGTGGAACACGTTTAATCAAATTGGATAAAATCTATTTCAAATTGACCGAAGTTTTAGTAAAATAATAAAAATTACTTCCCATGTCCCAAAATTATC
>JABEVN020003614.1:0-17517 GCA_013146195.2 Codonopsis lanceolata | reverse complement strand
AATGTAGTACCTTCTTTGCCTTGAATGAGGCAGCAGATGCTTAGATGACTCCATAGTCGGCGTACCTTTTACGACCATTATCAATTGTCACGATCAAAAGCTAAGAGTCACGACGAATGAATGTAGAGAAGTGAGAGAGAGAGGCGTAGAGATGGTGGGAGGAGTTGTAGGTATCTTGGGTTTTGGCGGGAATCTTTGGTGGATCGAAGGAGATCGGGAGGCCGGGAGGGGCGAGTGAGAGGATAGTTGGGTTCGCTTGTTCTTTGGGAGGTGGAGTGTTGGGTAGATTCAGGGAGGCGGTGTTGGCCGGGATTTGAAGGTTGAGGCGTACATGAACATCATTTGGATCTAATGGGCGATTGAGGAGTATTATGTCAGGTGAGAGAAGTGAGAGAGATAAGAGATATGAGAGAATGGATGTTAGGGGTATGTTTTGGAATGAGCAGTTTGATAATTGATTTAGGGATTTCATGAAGGAAGATTGCTTTGAGTTGGTAATATGAATTTTTGGGGATTTTTGGGGTTGGCGGTGGAGGGAGTTTTAATTTTTCGGGAACATGATTATTAATTGATTTGAAATTATATTTTTATAATTTCAAATACTAGATTAAGGTAAATAGTCTTCGTTTGAAAGTCATTTTTTTAAGAAAATAACAACTTTAGTAATTTATTAGTAATAAAATGACTTTATATATAATTTTTAAAAATTGGACTCTTTAAATGACAAATCTCATATTCAAAACATTATTTATTTTAAATTTACAAAGGGATTTTACAAAACAAATATTTCAAAACATTATTTAATAATATAATATCTTTCATTAAAATGATTAACATCAATATAATTACAAAAATTAAAATATTCACATTAATTTATATATTTAAGAAAATAATAACAAAATAATATAAATAGAGTAAATTTGAATTTGCATGTGGTAATATTGTGTTGCATGTCTCTATCACATTTAAATCATTAAATATTTTCAAAATTTAATTTCAATTTAATTTAAATGAATTTTTAAATTAAAATAAAATGTTTAAATGGGTAACTGCATTGGCAATTGATCATTGTAAAGTAGAACAAATTGAGGTGTTTTCCAATTAAGTTAGAGATTAACTTCGTTACGTTGCATTCGTTAAGTTAAGTTAAGTTAAGTTGAGTTAAGTTAAGTTGAGTTAAGTTAAGTTAAGCTAAGTTAAGTTAAGTTAAGTTAAGTTAAGTTAAGTTAACTTACGTGACGTTACGTTACGTTACGTTAAGTTAAGTTAAGTTATGGACCATTATGTTACATTAAGTTTAAGTTAAGTTAAGGTAAGTTGCGTTATGTTAAGTTAAGTTAAGTTAAGTTACGTTACGTTAAGTTAAGTTAAGCTAAGTTAAGTTAAGTTAGAGTTATGCGTTACGTTTTAAGTTAAGTTGCGTTAATTAGCTAAGTTAAGTTAGGTTTGCGTTTAAGTTAAGTTAAGTTACGTTACATTAAGTTAAGTTAAGAAGTTAAGTTACGTTAAGCTAGAGATGAAGTTGCGTTACGTTAAGTTAAGTTAAGTTACGTGCGTTAGTTAGTAGGATTAAGTTATGTTACGTTAAGTTAAGTTAAGTTAAGTTAAGTTAAGTTAACTTACGTTACGTTTAAGTTAAGTTAAGCTACATTAAGTTAAGTTAAGTTAAGTTACGTTACGTTACGTTAAGTTAAGTTAAGCTAAGTTAAGTTAAGTTAAGTTAAGTTAAGTTAACTTACGTTACGTTAAGTAAAGTAAAGTAAAGTAAAGTAAAGTAAAGTAAAGTTAAGTTAAGTTAAGTCAAGTTACGTTGAGTTAAGTTACGTTAAGTTAAGTTAAGTTAAGTTAAGTTAACTTACGTTACGTTACGTTAAGTTAAGTTAAATTATGGACCATTACGTTACATTAAGTTAAGTTAAGTTAAGTTACGTTACGTTAAGTTAAGTTAAGTTACATTACGTTAGCTTGAGTTAAGTTAAGCTAAGCTAAGTTAAGTTAAGTTAAGTTAAGTTAAGTTACGTTACGTTACGTTTAAATTAAGTTAAGTTACGTTACGTTAAGCTAAGTTAAGTTACGTTACGTTTAAGTTAAGTTAATCTAAGTTAAGCTAAATTAAGTTAAGTTAAGTTAAGCTAAGTTAAGTTACGTTACGTTAAATTAAGTTAAGTTACGTTACGTTAAGCTAAGTTAAGTTATGTTACGTTAAGTTAAGTTAAGTTAAGTTAAGTTAAATTACGTTACGTTTAAGTTAAGTTAAGTTAAGTTAAGTTAAGTTAAGTTAAGCTAAGTTAAGTTAAGTTAAGTTAAGTGAGTTAAGTTAAGTTAAGTTAGGTTGTGATTAAGTTAATTTTAATTTAAGTTGGTTAAGTTAAGTTAGATAAGTTAAGTTAAGTTAAGTTAGGATACGTTGCGTTAAGTTAAGTTAAGTTAAGTTGCGTTTTAAGTTAAGTTAAGGATTGAGTTACGTTGCGTTAAGTTAAGTTAAGTTAAGTTAAGTTAAGTTCGTTTAAGTTAAGTTAAGTTACGTTACGTTAAGTTAGGGTTAAGTTAAAGTTAACTAAGTTAAGTTAAGTTAAGTTAAGTTAAGTTAAGTTAGGCAAATTAAGTTAAATTAGGGTTAAGTTAAAGTTAAGTTAAATTAAGTTAAGTTAAGTTAAGTTAAGTTAAGTTAAAGTTGGTTAAGTTAGAAGTTGAAGTTGAGTTAAGTTAAGTTAAGTTAAGTTGAGTTAAGTTAGTTAGAAGTTAAGTTAAGTTAAGTTAAGTTAAGTTAAGTTAGGATTGGTTGTTAAGTTAAGTTAAGTTGAAGTTAAGTTGCGTTGCGTTTAAGTTAAGTTAAGTTGCGTTACGTTAAGAGTTAAGTTAAGTTAAGTTAAGTTAAGTTAAGTTAAGTTGAAGTTAAGTTAAGTTAAGTTAAGTTAAGTTAAGTTAAGTTGAAGTTAAGTTAAGTTAAGATTAGAAGTTAAGTTAAGTTATGTTAAGTTAAGTTAAGTTAAGTTAAGTTAATTTAAGTTAAGTTAAGTTAAGTTACGTTCGTTAAGTTAAGTTAAGTTAAGTTAAAGTTAAGTTAAGTTAAGTTAAGTTAAATTCGTTAATTAAGTTAAGTTAAGTTAAGTTAAATTGCGTTAAGCGAAGTTAAGTTAAGTTAAGTTAAGTTAAGTTAAACAAGTTAAGTTAAGTTAAGTTAAGTTCGTTACGTTAAGTTAAGTTAAGTTATGTTACGTTAAGTTAAGTTAAGTTAAGTTAATTTAAGTTAGAGTTAAGTTAAGTTAAGTTAAATTTAAGTTAAGATTACGTTAAGTTAAGTTAAGTTAGTTAAGTTAAGTTAAGTTAAGTTAGTTAAGTTAAGTTAAGTTAAGTTAAGTTAAGTTAGGATTAAGTTAAAGCTAAGCTAAGTTAAAAGCTAAGTTAAGTTAAAGTTAAGTTAAGTTAAGTTAAGTTTAAGTTAAGTTAAGTTAAGTTAAGTTAAGTTAAATTGAGATTAAGTTAAGTTATGTTAGATTACGTTACGTTAAGTTGAAGTTAATTTGAGTTAAGTTAAGTTAAGTTAAGTTAAGTTAAGTTAAGTGCGTTACGTTAAGTTGGGAGGTGCGTTGAGTTAAGTTGCGATTACGTTATGTTAAGTTAAGTTGCGTTGCGTTTAAGTTGAAGTTAAGTTAAGTTGCATTAAGTTAAGTTAGAAATTACGTTGCGTTTAAATTAAGTTAAGTTGCGTTACGTTAAGTTAAGTTAAGTTAAGTTAAATTAAGTTAAGTTAGTTAATTACGTTAAATTAAGTTAGAGATAATTGCAAAAAAAACCGACCTATTTTGTGTTTGCAAAATTAACCTCATGTATTGATTTTCACCAAATTGAACCTCCACCTATTTTCATTTTTAATTCAAACCTTAAATCGAGGTGTTAATTTTTTAACGGGATCTTGAGTTGGGCGCCATGTTGGTGGCGTGAACTAAACATCAGCGATATTTCAGCTTTTTCATTGCAAATTAAACCTTACACATTTGTTTGTCTTGCAAAAGAACCTTGGTCAAGCAGTAGTTTATTTCCGCCATTTCTATTGCAAATTAAACTTATACATTTTTCTTTTGCGAAGATGAACCTTGGTCGAGTACTTGTTAGCTCACTTTTTATTGCAAAGTAAACCTTGTTATTATTATTTTTTAAACATAAACCTTGAGAGAAAACAGATTTTGGCTATATATATACTCATTTCATCCTAAAAAAATTCATCTCATTCTCTAACAATCCATTTCATTAATTATATTTTTATTTCACGATGAACACGGTTATTTGCCATTGTGGAAGGGCAGGTTGTCATCACGAACATCGTGGGCAGATCAAAATCCGGGAAGGAGGTTCTTGGGTTGTGTAAAATATGGGGTAAGTTATTGATTCATTTTGGATCAATTTCCCCCTCCCCACGATTCCGTTTACATTTTTAGTCAATTTTTTTACAATATGACTAAATTACCCTTACTAACAAGTTTCTTATAGCGACTTTTAAGAAGTACAAAATAGAAGGGGTTAGTTGTTAATAGTATTTAAAATGCATTTTGTCTCATCTTGAGGAATCATCAACCAAACCGAGGAATCATGTTAATCCAAAAGAACCAAAACCGGGACTCACCCGTACAAATCATCTATACCCCCAAGCGGTCTCACATCGACCCCCATACTGAAACACCCCGATTTCGGTTTTCTTGGTCCCCGATAAACCATGCAATTATACAATTTTAGTAGTTTTGTAATTCGAGAGATGAATTTAGGGTCTTTCAATTCCTAAATGCATTGACAATTACAAGACTTTGCATTCCTTTAGTTCCAAACCCGGTTGCCCGAAAACAAGAATTTTACAATCTCTGAAAACCCGTTATTATTTTGATCCTCGGGAGGTGGGTGCGTCGAAATCGGCAAAAAGGGGTTTTACGTGAGGTCAAAGTCAAATGCGGTGTTGGAAGTGATGGAACCCAACTAGAATCGAAGAAGAACAGTTACAATTCCATTGTTATTAGTGCGGAATTGGTGGGTTGGTGGCGGTGGCAGGTTGGTACGTGAAGGGAGCTCGGGTTTTAGCTTGGAGAAGTATGTGATTCATGGTGGGAGCTCACGGGTTTTATGAAACTCTCTCGATTCACATGTAACTCTTAACTTTATCTACTCGGCAAATCATCGAGCAGATCCTCGCCTCCTCGGCCCAGCGGCATCCTCCCATCCAAAAAAGTTTCGGCCAGGGTGTGAAACTCTTTGCCATCGATCTCGGCGGCGAAGCGAGAATCATCGGCCTTCTGGGCAGACCCTCATTAAAGCCTAACCACCCAGCACATCCATCTTCCAACTTTAACATCGTTTTCACCTCTCTCAACCAACGGCCTCACTTGATAGCGATCATCGGTTTCTGAAACTCTTTCTCAATTCGTAACTTCTATACATCCTTCTCACGGCATATCATCACGGATCTTAGCCTCCTCGACTCATGACATCCTCATCCAAAAGAGATTCAAATGCCAGAATCATGAAACTCTTCGCCATAGATCTCGACGGGAAGCACGAGATCATTGGCCTTCTTGGATGGACCCTCCTTAAAGCCTAATCAACCACCACCTAATCGATCCGACACTTTGTGCGATGTTGGTGGACGGGATGGAAAGAAATATCAGGCTTTCAAAGGTTGAAGATGATTCCTTTTTTAATTGGCACATTAACCCCCTATATTGTGGATATTTTGAAAAGTTAGCCCATATTAAACTTTTAAGGGTATTTTTGACATTTGAAATAATATTTGACGAATAATGTAACGGTAATGGTGGGAGGGGGAAGTTGATCTAAAAAATGAATTAAGGGATCACATGAATATGTTTTAGAGCCCGATGACCAAACTAATATTTTTGCTAATGGAATACAACCCAAAAACCTCCTTCCTGGATTTTGATCCGTCCATGATGTTCGTATGACAACCGTCCTTCCACAATGGCAGCGAACTGTGTTCATCGTGAAATAAAAAATATAATTAATGAAATGGATTGTTAGAGAATGAGATGAATTTTTTTTAGGATGAAATGAGTATATATATAGCCAAAATCTGGTTTTCTGTCAAAGTTTATGTTGCAAAAAAAAATTATACAAGGTTTACTTTGCAATAAAAAAGACGGGAGCTAACAAGTAATTCGACCAAGGTTCATCTTGTAAAAATAAAAAAATGTATAAGGATTAATTTGCAATAGAAATGGTGGGAAATAAACTACGATTTGACCAAGGTTCTTTTTGCAAGACAAACAAATGTACAGGGTTTAATTTGCAATGAAAAAAAGTAGGAAATATCAGTTGGATGCTGCAGTGTCCACGTCAGCAGCCAACTCAGCATCCCGTTAAAAAAATTAACACCACTTTGACGGAAGGTTTGAATTGCAAAAATGAAAATAGGTGGAGGTTCAATTTGGTGAAAATCAATACACGAGGTTAATTTTGCAAAACACAAAATAGGTCAGGGCTCTTTTTGCAATTATCTCATTAAGTTACGTTACGTTACGTTAAGTTACGATACGTTACATTACATTACGTTACGTTAAGTTACGTTACGTTAAGTTAAGTTAAGTTAAGTTAAGTTACGTTAAGTTAAGTTGTAATGTGAATGTTTTAATTTTTGTAATTATATTGATGCTAATCATTTTAATTATTGATATTATATTATTAAATTAACATTTCAAATATTATTTTAATTTAATTTCAATTTCAGTTAACGTTACGTTACGTTAAGTTACGTTAAGTTAAGTTGTAATGTGAATGTTTTAATTTTTGTAATTATATTGATGCTAATCATTTTAATTATTGATATTATATTATTAAATTAACATTTTAAATATTATTTTAATTTAATTTCAATTTAATTTCAAATATTATTGATATTTTATATTCATTAGAATATAATTTTCAATTTATTTTCTGCGACGGAATTTTCTGTCGCTGAAAATAAACTGAAATTAAATTCTGAAATATTCGGCCGCCGAAGTTGAAATTCGAAATTTAATTTCGATGACGCAAATTCCGCCGCTAAAGGTCACCTTTAACGACGGAAAATCCGCCGATAAATTCAGTCCGATGTTCAATTCGCCGATGCTCAATCGCTAAAGGTGACCTTCAGCGACGGAGATTTCCGTCGCTGATAAATTCCGTCGCTGAAAATTCCGTCGCTGAAGGCACGATTTCTAGTAGTGTTCATATTTCAACAATGACATTGAAATCACCGTAGGGAAGATACCTCATGCATTCAAGATAAATTGACTGGAGGTTTTTTATTAACAACCGGGCTGATTTAGATGGATCAGGTCTGTCTAAAGTCTGGGCAACTTTCTTCTTCCACCTGGTTGCAAAGTCTGCAAAGGTTTCTTTTTTCTTTTTTGGGTGCATGCCTCAAGTTCCCTTTTATTTTCAGAGCTACTATTGTATTTGGAATTCCTCAGCTATTTGATCCTAAGTAGCAACCGTACCGTTATCTACTAACATGAGCCATTGCTTAGCAGCCCCTACTAAGGTCAGATGGAAATTGGAAGCTATAGCCTCGAAGCTAGCTCCCCTTGACTGCATAGCGGTAGAGTAAGATTTTAAGTGGGAGATAGGGCATCCAGTCCCATCAAATTTCTCTATGTCAGACATTTTAAATTTTGAGGGCAATATAGCTAAGGGTTGTATCGTTAATGCCTGCATAGAAAATTCCCCTTTGTTCAAGACCTTGAGCTTCATACTTTTTAGGTTCTCCATATATGCCTCTAATTTTGTGGGAGGTGGCGCTAGGTTTTGACATATATTTGAGGGATTGGGAGTAGATGGGTTTATTCCTTGGTGAGGTATTTGGTAAGGATTTTGAGGAGGTGGGTTATTTTTGGTTTCAGTCTGATGGCCAGGATCATTGAAAGGTAGATAGGTCGTTGCATGTCCCGGATGGGTATAACTTCTGGGGTCCATATGTGGGTTGTGTTGGAGTGGATTAGTGATAAGAAATGGGAGGCCACTTGGATTTTGGGGTATATTGGTGTTTGGGAAAGGATATGATGGGTTTGGTAGGAAAGAGTTGAAATTTTGGTAATAAGTATTTGGTGAGAAATTGGTGATTGGGGTGCTGATGGTTGGTGGAAGGTTAATGTTTGGCTGAGGGTTTGGTTTTAGAAGAGTATGAGAAGTAGATGCTTTTTGAGGGGTTGCAGGGAAAGTAATTCCCTCAACATTGGGTTTTGGACCTTGTATGAGGTTTGCTATCTGGCTCAATAAGCGATCGGCATGTGCACCCAAATTCTGATCTAACCACTGCTGCATAGCCAGAGTAGGAGCGTACACGAGAGCCTCTATATCAGTACCCACGGTAGACTGTTCATTCTCCGCGACCATTCTGCCCAAATCTGTACTTTCTGAACTGATTCTGATGTTTTCTGATCTGACCTTTGTGCCTGTATCTCGTATCAAACGATCGGTGCTATCTCTTCCTTTCCAAACTCGGGCCAGGTTTCTGAGGAAAAGGGTTGAAGCTATCAGAAGGGAAGGCTTCATGATTTTTTGGTTCTGAGTACAGTGTGCCTTTATTATTTTATTATTATTCATTTTTCCTAAGATTGATCGGACAAGCACCTGCTTTGTTTTGACAGTTTTGGGACTCTTCCTGGAATAATTGATTCTTTCTCCAGAGTCTAAAACCTTCGTATTCCACATGTCTTTCGACTTCCCAAGATTGGACTAATCTCAGACGAAAGGTCTATACTCTTTCCGGGATCCATCATTCGAATGGTCTAGGACTAATATCATAAAAAGTATTGGTCAGCCCCTATGCATATTTATTTATGTATTTTTTTTTCAAAAGGGATTGGTCAATAATTTAGAGATATAAAAACCGATCGGTCCATGAAGTGTCCTGAAAAACTATATGTTTTTATTGTTGATTGATGCAGAGGGTAGGCTGGCCATGGTGTAAGGGTAGCAGTTTGGAATATTTCTACGTGCGTGCACGTGTGTGAGGTATCTAAAAAGCAATAAATACTCTTTTTTCCCCAGATATAAAGCAGTAAATAGTCTGTCTTTCTGTTCAATGTGGATTTTCTCGACTGATTAGTTTGAATCCCCGAAAGGACGGCGCGAGCGACCGTGACGGCCATTCAGATCAATAAATAGAAAGAAAAGTGGGGAATCTATATGTTCCTATTAATTACATTTGGTCATAATCCCAAAAATAAAATGAGAGAATAAAATAATATTTCCATATTTTGCGAGGAATAATAAATAAAGCAGAGCAAAATAAAATAAAGCGATAATTTTTTTTTTGTTATACTACCCGAAATTTTATATTTTATTTTTTGTAAGATTTCATAGTTATTTGTACAGATATATATGCAGATATATAAAATGCAATATTTAAATTGTTAAATAAATATAAGCATATTTAGCCAAAAATAAAACAAAAACTTGTTTTTTTATGACTCTAGCCCTCCGTTTTTATTTTAAAATAAAAACAATATCCCCAGCAGAGTCGCCACTGTGAGTACCCCGTTTTTCGACCTTTCCCCCGCTACCTAGAAGCGGGTGGTTTCAAAACATTTTAAAGCACGTGAGAATACGCTTGGCCTCAATTGTAGACTCAAAATGAGATCAACAGAGTCGCCATCTTTATTTTAAGGAAACCAAAGAAAAACCAAAAGTAACCAGATTTGTAAAAGGGTTCGGAGGCTATGTTACGATGTGGGAAGGGATTAGGCATCCAACTCGCCCTTTCGGTCTCAAAAAGAAGTTTTTTTTGGCAAGATATACTTTTTTACATTTATTTAACAATTGAAATAAAGAATTTTAAATATATATTTGCATATATATAAGAGAATAATTACAAACTTACAGCAGCCTCCTTCCTGGAGTTACAAATATATTTATAAAAATTTGGCCATAATAATGGCTCCTTTTAGTGCTATTTTCTACAGAATTTCGGCAGCACAACTGCTTATTTCGCTTACATCGGACTATTTAAATAACACTTTTATACATAAAAAACTTTAATAGACCTACCTCTTGAAGCGTGGCGGTTTTATCCCGTACCAAACTCCTTACTGGTAGGTTCTAGGGTGTGCTCGCTCTAACCTTAAGGGAGAGGAGTCTTTTGACTGATTTTGGTTGACTTCTGGCAGCGTAACTGCTCCGTTTAGTTGCTTTTTGCCTCGGGATCCGGGCGGCACAACTGTTTTCTTTGACTGGATTTGCTGGCTGACTGGCGTCAAAAATCGGGTAGAGCAACTACTTGTTTTTCGCTGATTTGACGTTTGGATTCGGGCAGAGTAACTGCTCTTTTTGGGATTTTTGGACCGATGAAATAGGGCGGAATCCTAGCAGGGTAACTAGGTTTAACTTTGGCAGGAGGGTTTTAGTATTTGGGGGAGATTTGGCAGAGCTTCGGGGCTGGAAGGAAAAATTCATCGGCGTTCTCTCGGGAGTGTTGTCACAAATTGCGCGGTGAAAATTATGTGAATTCTGAGTGTCAGATGTCTTTATTTATAGGCGAAAATCCTAGCTTTCTTCGTGATTAAGTATCATCCACTGAGCTTCATTGACGTGTACCGTGCGCTGGGAGAGTTGTACCGAAGACAAAATGCTATAGTGTAGGGGACATCTGTGGGTGCAACCCACAGAAGCCATGGGAGCGGAGCCATAGGGGGCTATGGGCAGCGCCCACATCTTTCTTTCTTTCAATTCTTGGCACTTTGGCCCCCTGCAATTCACTGTTCATGCATTCTAGTTTTCTTTTGCATTTTCAACCCTTGTAACTTGACATTCGTTAGTCCTTTAACATGTCTTGATATTTTATGTCATGTCACATATCAGGGGTACGAAATTGGGGAGTCTACAGGAGGGCCTTTACCCAATTCCTTGGGACTAGTGGCCAAACGAAGACACTAAGCATACTACTTACTAGGTTCGATAAGAAGAAAAGAAAGGGTTTAATGTTTCGGATATGTTCTCCTTTTAATTTATGGTTTTTTTTTAAATGTGTCTTTAGGTATTTAAAAATTAGGGTCTAATGAGTCCGGAGTTCAAGAATCAAAATATGGTGAAATGGATGTTGCCTGTGGTTGTTTAGATATGAATGATGTTTATGTATTTGGTATGAATATTAATGAATGAATGCTTAGTTTCCCTAATCTTGTTATGTTATTATTGTTCTTGATTTTAGTTTTTGAATTCTATCAATAACTGACAATTCCTTCCTCGTTATTGAAACAACTCGGTAGTGCATTTTTTTGTGATGTTTTGGATATGTCTTAGGAATAGTTGGCGGCTATTGATGAGATTCGTGGAGGTGGTGGTGGTGGGAGGGAGGGAAGTGCGCTTGAATGAGAAAAAGAATTGAGAAATGGAAGGTAATTGTCGAGATATGCATGGGCTAGCATGGCAGAGAGTATCAAATTGCCCTACAACCTAAACGAGCATCTGTGGTGGAAATGGATCATATAGAAACAAAATGAAATCCACCATGTTATTTATAGTTGAAATGGTACCAAACTAGTTTGTGAGAAAAAGTACAAGCTACAACTCCTCGATGAAATACTCAACAAGGAAAATGATCCCGTTTAAATGGCTCAAGGTAACTAAGAGTTTGAGACAATAACAACAGAACTATCGGGATGAAGCAATTACATATGATCCCCTTTAAATGGCTCAAGGTAACTAAGAATCCGTTTAGATACACATAATTAGAATTAAATTAGAATCACAATTTTATGGAATTGGATTTCAACGTATTCGAATTCTATAGAACCTCAATTATGTTGTTTGGCAAATATGTGGAATTCCATTAGAATTGCTTTAGAATTTCAATTCTATTGTTTGGATACTCGTACGGTTTCATGGAAATAGATTTGATACTTATATGTGTTTTCTCTTTTATTCCCTACAATAGAACATAAAATAGGAAAAGCTAACACATTTTAATATAAAACCAAATAGCACACACAAACACACACATGTGTGTGTGTGTGTATGTATGTATAATAAAAAAACTATGTTTCAAATAAAAAAATATATCATAACTCAACAAGTTTCTTTGCCTCTCCTTTTGGATTAGTGGTAAATATTTTTTTTATTTTGTTGTGGTAATATCTTCATATAATCTCTGACCATCTCTGACCTCCAAATCTAACTCACCATTGCCCCAATATTTCTACATTGATCATCCGCATCTCCTTTCTCCTTCTCCTATTTTTCCATACATCTTTTTCCTTCTCCGTTGTTTTTGCATTTTTTTTCTAAACATAGCAACTCCATCTACGTATTACGCAAATTCAAATATATAAACATTGCTCGAGATAAACAGTAAACCATGGAGTGCTTCAGGTATTCCCCCCAATCTCTCTACTAGTGCTTGAGGTATTTCAACGATAAAATGAATCCCTCCTCTACTCCCCCAAATCTCCCTCTCATTCTCGTTCCTTCATGTCTTCCCACCAATATCACTCCCACTGCCATTTCAGTCCATTTTAGATTCAGGTATCATAGAATTGACACATTCTTTGCCGTTCTGAGCCCAAAGAATACAACAAAGACTTGAATAGCAGCCATCGCCTTTTTGCCTCTCCTTTTGGATTAGTGGTAAATATTTTTTTCTTTCATTTTGGAAAATATCTTCATATAATCTCTGACCATCTCTGACCCCTAAATCTAACTCATTATTGCCCCAATATTTCTACAGTGATCATCCGCATCCCCTTTCTCCTTCTCATCTCTTTCCATACATCCTTTTCCTTCTCTTCTGCTTTTGCATTTTTTTCTAAACAGAGCAACTCCATCTACGTATTACGCAAGTTCAAATATATAAAAATTGTTCGATATAAACAGTAAACCATGGAGTGCTTCAGGTATTCCCCCCAATCTCCCTACCAGTGCTTGAGGTATTTCAACGATAAACATAAATCCCTCCTCTGCTCCCCCCCAATCTCCGTCTCATTCAGGTTCCTTCTTGTCTTCCCACCAATCACACTCCCACTGCCATTCCAGTCCATTTTAGGTTCAAGTATCGTAGAATTGATGCACTCTTTGCCGTTGTCAACTTGTCACTAGAGTTTGGTCTGTATTATATCCATACCAAACATGAAATCTTTGGTACTAACACATTGCTGATAATTTCTCTTGTATTGGCCTCCCTAGCCACCATAGCTTCTCTAGTAGAATTTGTTATGGAAAACCTTCTCCCTAGAAAAATACCTAACAGCTTTGAGATCTTGGCTCACCTATTAACCATAGGTCAGCTGTGCTCTTTCCTCGATGGCTTCATCTCTTTTAAACACATAATTTAGTCGGGAGAACAGAACCCGACTTGGGGGTTCGCAATTGCGGCGACATTGTCATTTCAGAAAATTTTATGGATTCCATTATCTCGTTACCGACTCGAGTGCTCTGAAATCATTCACTGGGCCTCTGTGATAGAAAACACTTCGTTCTGGTGTGTGCAGACCATAACTTTGAGGTGCGATGTGTGTTTTCCAGGGCTAGGGCCAGAGCCAAATCCAAAGTAAGGGCCGGAGCCGGTGGTAGGGGAAGTTGAACATCCTGAGGACGAGGTGCATGTTGATATCCTGGAAGATTGGGAGCATGAGAGCCTTTACCCAGTTCTTTGGGACTGGTGGCAAAATGAAGACACTAAGCATGGTACTTATGGGGTTTGGTAAGAAGAAAAGAAAGTGTTTAGTGTTTCAGATATGTTCTCCTTCTAATTTATGGTTTTTTTTTAATGTGTCTTTAGGTATTTAAAAATTAGGGTCTAATGAGTCCGGAATTCAGGAATCAAAATATGGTGAAATGGATGTTGTTTGTGGTTGTTTAGATATGAATGATGTTTATGTATTTGGTTTGAATAGTAATGAATGAATGCTTAGTTTCCCTGATCTTGTTCTGTTTATTATTGTTCTTGATTTTTGTAACGCCCCAAACTCGGTACCGACACCACGGTCCCACAATTTGACCACGTCACCATTACTAAATACTAAACCACAAAATATTCAAAAATAAAACATTACAATTTTTCTAACGAAAATACATTACTGTCTATTACAAATTCCAAGATGTAATAAACTCCACTAAACCCAAACAAATATTTGTTCATTTAAAATAACCGTCGAAGCTAAAGAATTTATTCTTGCACGAGTCACCCTTCACATGGTCCACCCGAGCCCAAAAGAATCTCAAAAGTTACTTACGACCTGAAGAAAAGTAGAAAAGGGTGAGCGAACAATGCCCAGCAAGTTCATATACAACCCCTCCGGTTTCTAAGGAGAGTTGACCACAAAAATAATATTTTGCCAAAAAGTCAAATAGTTTCAACAAGACCAATAATTGCATCAACCAAATGTAGAGATTATAAAACCAAATACAACTGTAAATAAGGAATTCCAAATGAAAGATAAGGCTCAAAACAAATACGAGATGTCCAATTGTCGCCAACCGTCCCATACCGGTTGGAAACAAGGATCACATGTAGATTTCACGATCACTTAAGTGGTCAATTCAACCTGAGTAACTGCCCTAATGGGCCTGAGCCCAACGGGCCTGAAGGTATATCCGGATAACCTCACCACATGTCCAGTGGTGTTAAATAATTTCTTCGTTTCACTAATGTTACATATTTCACATAACAATTTATTTTACTTAGTAATCACGGGGAAGTTCCAAATAAAGTCAAATGTCCAAAAAAATATATGTAATTCATTTTTCCAATGGATTGATATTTCAAAGAAGTCAAACATGGGTTATCAAAATTTGGAGTATGAACAAAATAGGTTCGACGGAGTTCAAAGCAAATATCGGCGAGTGCCGATCATGTGTTTCCAAGAAAACGTAAAGACAATAAAATTTATAATTGAAACCTACCGAATAAAATAGGATGATCAAAATACTTAAGAAGTATAATCCCTTACCTGATTAGCGGGTATACAACGAAACAAATATCACCAACTCCGGAAGAAAGCTAACCACTCTTGTCCAAATCTCAAAACATGCCGAGGTGCAACCGTGATCCAATCCGTCGTCACTTTCCGAGTCTCCGTCACCTTTTTGTCTCCACAACGATTCTCTCAACTCTCAATTTGTTCGATTGCTGATGCTGAAACAAGAGGTACAACTCTCTTTATACTCATCGTGAGCAACCTCTTCAGCTCCTCCACTACTGTAATCGTCCACCATTTCTTTTCAACGGAAGTAACGTCCACTCTCCACATCCCCTAATTAGTGACTGTAATTAACTTAATGTAATAATTAAGACTTATTATTATTATTATTATTATTATATCATTATTATTATCATTATTGTTATGATTATTATTATGATTATTATTATCATTATTATTATTATCATTATTATTGTTATTATTATTATCATTATTATTGTTGTTATTATTATTGGACCATCAATTTGGCTCAAGCTCAATCACAAATAAATAATTCAAATGTGTACCAAAACTAAGTGGATTTGCTATTAAATTAAAGAAATAATTACAAGCCGGTACATTTTTCAAAACATGATTTCAAATCAATCCAGCCATTTTTTAGACATATCTTTTAGATACATTTTTGGAATGAAAGTACATCACTGCCCCTTTGCACTCTTATAATTTACATACTCCCACGTTTTCTCTTATTAATCAATTTTTTCTCCTGGGTTAATAATCGAGATACCGAAGATGAAAATGCACTCGTCACTGTTCTCTCTCTCATTATCTTTCCCTTCCCTTTCCTTCATCCGTCCTTAATCAAACCTCCCCCTTTTCCCTCTCTCTTTTCGTTTTTAACAACTACCCCGGCCCCAGTATCCAATCAAAGTCAAATTAATGCTTTAAGAATTTTTGGAGTTGCAACAATACCCTGAAGCCATGCAAGCAAGAATTCTTCGTGTCCATCTTATTCTCCGAAAATTTCTACCGACCAGTATTTGCCCTGCGCCTCACTTTTGCTTTTAAATACAAAATAGATCGGCGGCTGCGGTATCAAGATAGTCTTCATTGCTTGAACATCAGATTAATTAATTACTTGTGTTGGCTTCATATATATATATATATATATATATATATATATATATATATATATATATATATATATATATATATATATATATATGATTTCTGATGCCTGGCATCAGGTTGATTTCTGATGCCTGACATTAGGTTGATTTTTGGCATTAGCTTTTGTGATTTTTTTTAGGCTGGATCTTCATTAATGACATTTTTGTCATTTGGCAACCAATTTGTAGTTACATGAAATGTCCAAAAAATTGATGGTCCTAGATGAAAACATGTTTCTAAAATTGTACCCACTTGAAATTTGCCCTAAATTAAAATAGGCCAAATGAACTATTTTATTCAAATTAGGCCAAGCCATAAATACCAGCCCAAGTACATTTATTCCAAAAATAATAATACTATAAAAAATTAGGGATATTACACTCTTACCCCCTTAAAATAAGTTTAGTCATCTAAACTTGACATACCTGGTCAAACAAATAGCTCGGGGTATTTCTCTCTCACCTGTTCCTCGAGCTCCCAAGTGGCTTCCCTTTCAGTATGGTTACTCCACTGAACTTTTACTTAAGGAATAGTTCGCCTCCTTAAAACTTGGTCCTTCCGATTCACAATTCAGACAGGTTTCTCATCATAGCTCAAATCTTCTCGGAGTTGCAAGGGTTCATAGGCAATCACATGACTAAGTCGACATGTACCTCCTTAACATCGACACATGAAACACATTGTGAACTCCGAGAGAGTGTAGGTGGTAGAGCAAGTCGATGGCGCTTCTCCCCGCCCTTCCAAGTATTTCAAACGGGAGGTGGTAGAGCAAGTCGATAGGCGACTTCTCCCACCCGCTCGAGTATTTCAAACGGTCCAACAAACCTCAGACTCAACTTTCCTTTAATACCAAATCTCAAACTCCTCTCGTTCGTCTTCCATTGTTGCTCCCCTCCACCTTTTTCTTACTTACAATTTTTCTAAACTTTCAAAACAAAACACCCAAGTGTTGGATCCTTCTTATACCCCAACATTATCAGTTCTCCTCCGTCCATTGACATTCCGGCTGGCGTTCTCTTTTCTCGGTACAGAGAACCGATTTCTCTTTCCCTTCTATTCATTTCATCTTACTTTATTACTATTTATTACTATTATATTATTGTTATTGTTATTATCTTATTATATATAACAACTATTATTATGAGTAAAGGAAACCCCAAATTGATGGGTCAAGCCCACACTCACAATATACTAAATAATAAAACTCAAGTGCCAGGCCTAAACCAATTCTAATAAACTCTAAATTAAATAGTTAAGCCCCATATAACTATTAATATACGCTAATAATTAATAAAATTATTTTTATTTTAAAATGGAAAATTTGGGGTATTACACTCTCACCTTAAAATAAGTTTAGTCCTCTAAACTTTTAGGTACGATCAGTCAAATCTCTAATACTCCCTTCAAGTCTCCTGATGAAAACAATAGCTTTCACCAGCTCCTCGTGTTG
>JABEVN020003613.1:0-17558 GCA_013146195.2 Codonopsis lanceolata | reverse complement strand
CCTTCTAACGCCTTCCTCAAACGATAGATGATGAAAAAGATAACAAACAAAATGAAAGTTCTAGGAAAGAAAAAGAAAAAACCAATTTTTCCTAACATAAAGGAACCTTATGTTGCACCTCCTGCTTATGTGCCATCAATCCCGTTCCCTGGCCGTTTGATGCAATTTAAGGCTAATAGACAGTTTGCTGAAATTTATAATATGCTATCCAAGGTGAACATAAATTTACCCTTATTAAATGTGATCAAAACAATTCCTGCGTATGCAAAGTTTTTCAAAGAATTAAGTTATAGAAAACAAAAATTTCCAATAGATGAAAAAGTAATTATGTCTGAGAATGTTAGTGCTGCTCTTCAACAAAATCTCCTACCAAAATTAAAAGATCCTGGTAGTTTTAATGTGGATATTACTTTGGGAAATTCAAATAAAATTAAAGCAATGTTGGATCTTGGTGCCAGTATTAATCTAATGTCCTTTTCGATTTATAAACAATTAGGGTTAGGAGAATTAAAACCCACTTCGATAACGTTGCAACTAGCAGATCGATCAGTTAAGCACCCAGTAGGAATGGTGGAAGATATTTTGGTCCAAGTTGAGAAATTAATTATGCCTGTCGATTTTGTAGTACTTGAAATGGAAAATCGAGCTAATCCTATCGAAGAATCACCTCCTCTTCTTCTTGGAAGACCATTTATGGCTATAGCCAATACGGTTATCAATGTTAAGAATGGAAAATTGTCTATGACTGCTATGGGAGAAACAATTGAAATTTATGTTTTCAATGCTTTGAAGCAACCAGATGATATGAGTGACTGTTTCTATGTTGATGAAATAGAGACCATAGTGGCTAAAAATTTAGTGCAAGAAGTGAAAAAGGATAAATTGGAAGAATTCCTAACCAATGAATATGAAAATGAAAATAATGAAGATAGTGAATTGAGAAAACAATTTGAGGGAAAGGAAGAAATAGGAACGGAGAAAATAGTTTCTGAAACTTTAGGAAATTTTAATAAGAAGTTAGTCCCATCTATTGAATCTCCTCCTGTGTTGGAATTAAAACCTTTGCCAGATCATTTTAAATATGTCTTCTTAGGCAAAAATGAGACGTTCCCTGTGATTATTTCTTCAAAGCTGACTAAAGAGCAAGAAGACAAATTGATAAGAATTTTACAAGAACACAAAGAAGCTATAGGACGGACCTTAGCTGATTTGAAGGGTATAAGTCTCACTAAGTGTATGCACAGAATTCACCTTGAAGACGATGCTAACCTTCAAGAGAACATCAGAGGCGTTTAAATCCTCACATGGAGGAAGCTGTAAGAAAGGAAGTTCTCAAACTTCTAGATGCGGGTATCATTTACCCCATCTCTAATAGTAAATGGGTTAGGCTTGTTCAAGTAGTTCCAAAGAAGTCCGGAATCACCGTGATAAAAAATGATAAGGATGAGTTAGTACCCACTAGGACTGTTACGGGATACAGGATGTGTATTGATTTGAGAAAACTTAATGCAGCGACTAAGAAAGACCATTTCCCATTACCATTCATAGAGCAAATCTTAGAGAGATTAGCTGGTTATGAGTTTGATTGCTTTTTAGATGGATTTTCTAGGTATAATCAAATTCCAATAGCTCCAGAAGATCAAGAGAAGACCACATTCACATGCCCATTTGGTACTTTTGCATATAGAAGAATGTCTTTTGGTTTATGTAATGCTCCAGCTACTTTCCAAAGATGCATGATCTCCATCTTTTCTAATTTAATTGAAAAGTGTGTTGTAGTATTTATGGATGATTTTTCTATTTATGGAGACTCTTTTGATAAATGTCTGGATAATTTGACTTTAGTACTTAAGCAATGCCTCAAATCTAATTTTACTCTTAGTGGGGAAAAATGTCATTTTATGGTTAACCAATGAATTGTTTTAGAACATATTGTGTCAAAGAGAGGAATTGAAGTTGACCCAGCTAAAGTAGAAGCTATTTCTAAATTGCCCCCTCCAGTCTCAGTAAAAGGTGTTAGAAGTTTTCTAAGGCATGCTGGTTTTTATAGACATCTCATTCAGGATCTTTCTAAAATATGTAAGCCCTTGTGTAATTTTCTCACCAAAGATACATAATTTATTTTTGATAAATATTGTTTAGATGCTTTTAATCTTCTAAAGGAAAAATTAATTACTGCTACAATTTTATCTAGTCCTAACTGGTCATTACCATTTGAAATTATGTGTGATGCATCGGACTTTTCCATAGGAGCTGTTCTAGGTCAGAAGATTGATAAGAAACATATGTAATTCTTTATGCTAGTAGAACTCTGAATGGTGCCCAGCTTAATTATACAAAAACTGAAAAAGAGTTTTTAGCAGTAATTTTTGCCCTAGAAAAATTCAGATCTTATATGTTAGGCTCCAAGGTGATTGTTTATTCTGATCATGCTGCTTTGAAAAATTTGTTGACTAAGAAGGATGCTAAACCTAGACTAATTAGGTGGATGCTCCTATTTCAAGAATTTGATATTGCAATTAAGGATAAGAAAGACTGTGAAAATGTAGTAGCTGACCATTTATCGAGATTGGAACTTTGGCCATATTTTGAAAAGCATTTGATTGATAGTAATGTTCCGGTGGGAGATGTTTTTTCCGATGAGCAATTATATTCAGTAAAAATTGGTGAGCCTTGGTATGCCGATTTTGTGAATTATATTGTGGCAGATGTAGTAAACCCTGATTTCGGATATCATGAACGGAAGAAATTTCTTTCTGAAGTTTAAAATTATTTTTGGGATGAACCTTACTTGTTTAAAGATGTATTCCCAAGGAAGAACACCATAGTGTGTTATCTTTTCGAAGATGTATTCCCAAGGAAGAACACCATAGTGTGTTATCTTTTTGTCATGGTTTTGCCTGTGGTGGACATTTTAGTGGTGAAAAGACTGCTAGGAAGGTATTACAGTATGGCCTTTATTGGCCATCCCTATTCAAAGATGCACATCAATTTGTAAAAAGTTGTGATAGATACTAAAGGTCAGGAAGTATAAGTAAGAGAAATGAAATGTCCCAAATTAGTAATTTGGTTGTAGAAGTTTTCGACGTTTGGGGAATAGATTTTATGGGACCCTTCCCGATCTCCCAATGATTTGAATATATCTTAGTAGGAATTGATTATGTGTCTAAATGGATTGAAGCAGTCCCTATAAGAAATAACGATGCTAAGACAGTTATCAAATTTCTGTGTGCAAATATTTTTAATAGACATGGGATGCCAAGAGCAATAATAAGTGATCAAGGGACCAATTTTACTAACAAGTTAGTTAATGGCTATTTGAAAAGATATAGGGTAGTTCATAAGTTGTCTACTCCCTACCACCCACAGACATCTGGTCAAGTGGAAGTGAGCAATAGGCAAATCAAAGGAGTTTTGGAAAAGACTGTCCAACCCAATAGGAAAGATTGGGCATTAAAATTGAATGATGCTTTATGGGCATATCGGACAGCCTATAAGACTCCATTAGGGTTAAGTCCCTATAGAATCGTTTATGGAAAAGCATGTCATTTACCTGTGGAATTAGAACATAAAGTTTTTTGGGCAATCAAAACCCTTAACATGGATATGACCCTAGCAGGTGATAAACGAATGCTTCAGTTAAATGAGTTAGAAGAGCATAGGTTAGAATCCTATGAAAATATGAAAATTTATAAAGAGAAGACCAAGTGATTGCATGATAAGAAAATTCTTTCTAAAGATTTATATCCTGGAATGAAAGTCCTTTTATTTAATTCTAGGTTGAAATCATTTCTAGGAAAACTTAGATCGCGTTGGTCAGGTCCGTTTGAAATGGTGAATGTTTTTGTCCATGGAGCAGTTGAGCTCAAATGCTATAAAACTAATGAAACGTTCAAAGTCAATGGACATAGAGTTAAACCCTATCATGAAGGTGTATCGATTGTGAAACAAGTCGAGTCGATGGACGTATTTGATTTTGGCTAATGGATGATGTTAAACAAAAGCGCTGCGTGGGAAGCAACCCACTAATTTTCAAATTTGTTGTTGTACATTAGTTATTTTGAACCCTGGCCTGATTTTGAGATTTTTAAAATCTGTCTCATTATTTGCAAAAATTAAGTTTGGGTGGAAAAATATTTAATAGTGTTGTATTTATATGTTTTATTTTTGTTTTCATTTAGTGTATTTGGTAATTAGTTTAGGTGATTGAAGGATAATTGTGAACACCGAAGGAAGACAAATTTGGACTTTACTGATTAAAAAATTAATACTCAGCCCTTTTTATAAGAAAAATCGCATTATTCGTGAAAAATATGCTAAGCGATCGCCCAACAAACGATTGAGCGATCGCGCAAAATCCCGCACTGAAAATTTTTTGAGCTTGAACTGAGCGATCGCTTAGTATAAGGGATGGGCGACTACTCAGCCCCGTTATTTCAAATGTGCTAGAGGCTGAACAGACATAACACAGTGCACCCTCTCTCTCTCTCTCTCTCTTCGAGTAAAACGGAAACTCTTCTCCTTCTCTCTAAGATCCCGGCTAATCTAACCGTCCAAATTCGTTCAAACTTCATAATCCTCCTTCCCTCAACCTACATTCCACATCTATCCATTCATTTTTCATGATCGGTGAAGATTTTGCCCCGACGGATTTCGGCAACCTCCATTGTTTCCGGCGAATTTTCCGGCGACAAAGCTCAAACATTTCTCCAATTTTCAAGTAATCTCTTCCCTTTTCTACATTTATGCATATTTTATTTGTTAAAATTCTTTATGGCATAAATTGTTAGTTTAGGATATTTTTATTACTTGTCATTTACAAGCTTTGTTGGGTTTTCTGATTTCAGAGGAGTGTTTTGAGAGTTAGTTTTTGGATTAATTTTACATGGCACTTAAGAAGCATAGTAAGACTTCCGGCGAGGGCACATCATCTTCTGCTTCGGCAATAGAATTTGAGCCTGCCTACTTTTTGAACGCCGAACATTATCAAAACTATTTAAATAGTTTTCATTCAAAGGCCATTATCCCAGAGCGCGGGTTTGATTTTCAAAGTTATCAATTGAAAAACCATTTTGCAAGAAATGGTTGGAGAAATTTATGCGCGACTCCTGGTGAGGTCGTGGTGCCTATTGTCCGTGAGTTTTATGCTCACAGTGGACAAGTTATGAGAGAGGACCCCAACTCTTCTTGGGTTCGGGGTAAATTTGTTAATTTTAGTCATTCTGCCATTAGGGATTTTTATAATTTACATGTTGTTAGGATTGATGATTATCAATCCTATTTACCTTACAACATCATTATGGCCACTGTGAGGGATAGGATAGCTTTGCCTGGGTCTGAGTGGACCTATGGACGCATTGAGTTGGCTGGTCACCCTCGTTCCATTAGGGAGTCTCTCTTGACTCCCCAAGCTGGGGGAATTTATAAATTTACTTGTGCGAGGGTGATGCCCACGACACATCAGCCTGATATGACGTGGAATAGGGCGGTGTTAATTTACACCATCCTAACTCAGGGTTCCGTTGATATCGCTACAAATATCAATGGGCAGCTTAGAGGCATGGTTGATAAAACCATGAATACGACCCTTCATTTTCCTAGTCTTATCGTTGACCTCGGTGCTGCCGCAGGAGTCACGTGGACTCCCGATTTAGAGCGAATCAAGCCGATGCCCAATGTCGCCCAAAAAGGTGTCATAAATAGGACACGACAACCCTATGATCGTCACCCCGCCGATCAAGGCGAGGATGTTGAGATGGATCCGGAGATGGATCCTTTGGAGGAGATCTCTACCCAGTTAGTGGAGGTCCAGCTAGGTTTTGACACTCTCCATCAGTACGTTGACCATAGGATTGACATGCTCCAGCAGCATGTCGATCATCGATTAGATAGGATTGAGCAGCATGTAGAGCAGGGTCTAGTGGACCAAAACTATTTTTATGGGTATAGTACTCAACTTTTTCAAAATATTGCCTCCAACCTCAACATGCCTCCGGACAATGACCCTAAATGGCGTCCTCCTTCGTTATTTGGTCCTGGCTCATCTGGAGCCGACGTTTAAATAGCGTCTTCCTTCGTTATGTGGATTTGCGATCTGTTTTCTAGTTTCTCCTTTGTTTTTCTCCCTTATCTTCCGGTCCAGCATTTTGAGGACAAAATAGAAATTAAGTTTCCGGGGGGGGGGGGGGAATTCTAGGTTTTGGGTCCTTTCAGGTCCCAGCCTAATGAGAATTGGGAACTTGTGGTTAAATCATGCTATGTACATGGAGCAACTAATGTCCCTTATATCCATTCTTTTACCTATTTTCTTATTTTTGTTTCTTTTTATTTTAGGAGTTGATGAAGTGAAATACGGTGACAAAGACCGTGACCACATTAGTTTCTTCCAAACAGATTAGTAGGTAGCTGTTTTAGTTCGCAGCTGTCTGCTTATCCGGCCTTATTCTAATTGGCATCAATCTCCAAGTTTTTTTATAAACATTTAAAAAAAAAATTATTCTCGAGTCTTGTGCAGAATTTAAGTCGATGAAGATTAATGCTATGACCCACATGACTTCTTCCTTGATCCTTCGAGAATTTACTATGTTGTGTAAATTTTCTATGATTATCCCCTTTGTACTCATGCCCCACCATTATTGAAAGACTTGGACATTTTTATTTAGCATATAGCTCACATGGCATTATCCGAGAGACTGGTTTTGTGCACCTAATTGGGAAACTGTCTCTATGCGAATGTTACATTGAATTGTAACTTAGGGTCACTTTTATAGAAATTAGAATTTTTGGAATTGTCTTGCTAATATATCTCAAGCACACTTTTGAATCGTGGATACATGTTAGTCTTTAATTTCTCAACATCTTTTCTAGCAAAAGCTTATGTCAAACACATTAGGAGCTATTCTTCATTTCATATATGGATGTGATGTTTATAATTGTATTCCATTTTCTATGGAATTTTGCATGATGACATGGCACTAGGACATGATTTAGGCCATCTTTGGATCGTTTGAGCCTTTTTAGCTTCATGACCTATCTATATTATATCATTAGTGTCCCCTTTTGAGCTTTATTAAAAGAATGGCGTGTGCAAAAGCACATATCGACCCCCATTCGACATCATTTCTTTTACCCACGTTATCTTAACCCTTATAACCTGTCACGACCCGACTTGGATTCCAACACGAAATCCCAAGGTCATGTCGCTGAAACTAACATAAGAAGAGGATAAGCACTTGTTAAATAGTAGTGCGAGTCGAACAGTCGAGCTAACAAGCTTTAAACATGAATATAAAGCCGTACTAAAATACGGGTTTACAAAAATCGAAGATCCAGAAGCGTTAACCAAATGAAACCCCGAGCTATGAAGCTTGAAACCAAAGCCAAAGAACCCAAGAGATACATTATCTCACAAAGAGGAAAAAACAAAACTCGTGTGCCGCAACATTGCAGACGCTGAACAAACCATCGGCACTCCAGGCCGGCGTTTCAACAAAGGACTAACCTGATATAACAATTACCCACGGCTAAAGCATACCGGGGTTAACCAACAACTATAACAATTTAGAATAAGGAAAAAACGCAAAGCTACTGCGTGCCCGGGAGACAACTGAAATAACTACTAAAACAACGAACAATGGCATGGCACAAGGAAGAATCAATACAAATACCCAAGTACTCTACCCGACCGTAAAGTCTAAATAACTTTACAAAATCGATCTCACAAGAATAGCAAAGTACATAGTATAAGTAACGATGCTAAAAGAAACAGGACTCCATAAGCTACTACTCGGGGAAAGTCTGCTGCAACTAGAACGAACCACACGATATAATATCGATCTATCGATCAGCTGCGCTCTGCTACAGTCACGATCTACTCGACCTCAACGCGGCTACCAATTTACTGCAACTATAAAACAAAGTACGGAATGAGTCATAATGAGCCAGTACGCTACTACAAGAGATATCTAACATATAATTATGTAACATAAAAATAATCATGGTGTCATTTGACAAATGACGGAAAACCCCGTGAAGAGGCGTCGTATCGTTTTCATACTCCACAAGATAACCATTTCTTCTTACTTACTAAACCGTCCGAATGAACTAGGGTGTAATTCCCTGTTCAAACACAAATCAGATGAATTAGAATGTAGTTCCCATAAAAACACCATATGCAAGTATATATAATTATATATATACTAATCAAACTGTTCATATAATCATTAAGTATAAGTGTGCATATTTATATATATATATATATATATATATATATATATACACATCAAGTCTTTCATAGAATCATCAAGTAGAAGTATGTATATTTAAATATATACATATCATATCGTTCATGGAATAATAATGTACAAGTATGTATACTTACAGATATACACCTCAAGTATTTCAATAATACACAATCAAGATAAACACGGTCAATTAGATCTCATGTTCAACTAACACTTTGTTATCACATAAGTGCCCATAGTAAGCCACATAAGGGATAGAGAAGGTACCGAATCATTGTCGTTGTGTCACTCCTGCAATCACAACCGTTAAAATGTTTCGTGCTGTCAGATGTACATGATTGATACATCGACATACTGAGGGATACTCGGGCCAATTTAGCATAATCCATGCGCTCTATTGGTTACGACAATGGGCTAACTTCCCCACTGTGGCCAACAGTGGAGGGTGTGTGAATTGTCTCTGGTACGGTGATACATAGCAATCACGAGTCCCATAACTCGTGAAGACGATGCATCGTGCCACCATCAACACATGAAATCAAATAATGTCAGCTGGACTTACATGCAATGCATAAGTAGATGTTTACTTGCCAATACTCAAGTAGATATAATGATCTACTAAACTCATACAATTATGCACATTGTTACAATAATCACAAAACCACAAATAGGAGCTCAATTGAGTCTATAGATCACAAGTGTCAAGCATGCACACTTAAATCAATTAAAGCTCCAAAAGCTAATGACTAGTCGAATGGATTATAAATGTCGTAGGATCACACCATGATACTCGTAAGGTTCAATTGTTCCTTAAGCTCGACTCCGTTGAGTCTTTACTACAATTCCAACCAAATAGGGTATAAATGCTATATGCATTTCTAGCCCTTCTATGTTCTTGTTTAAGGCATAACTAGGTTCTCGTTTCATTTAGGAACCCTAGTTCACGTATCAATAAGTCAAGTAGAAGATATAATCCTAAGTTGATTAATATCAAATCAACCCCTAGTTCAATTCAAGTTCATAATCCCACCTATTAGTGGAATTCAAATTTCATTGCAAGTTAACAACCCAATAGTAGAACATGTATGAAGGCAAGAAACACTATATGCTTTATAAGTCATATTCATCAACTATGGAGAATCAATCCTTAACAAGTATCACAAGTATGCTTTCATAAGTCATAATATCTAATAAGCATAGATGTTTATTTCTAGCATAAATCCAAGTTAAGTTCTTAACTTAACAAATACCAAATCACATATTGTCCAAGACTACTATGTTAGTCCAGGGTCATTAAATCATTTAGATTATAAATAATAAACTCTTCCTAGAATGATAATTCATCCCATTGTCCAAAATCCATAGTAGTCCATGAATTAAACAAAACTATCCTTAACAAGTTCAAATATTACAGATCACTCTGCGCAACAATCTAGAAAATTTCATTAAAAATTACTTTCAACTCCAAATGTACTGAATATTACTTATTCAGAAAGTAGACTCTTTAAACTATAACTTAGCCTTTAAAATCACTTCATTCGGACTTGTATTCATCAGTCTATGATCATATCAAGATCAAGCTAATAATCTGTTTTTCTGTTATGATTGTTCTGCCCAGTAAACTTATAAATTCGACCATTAATTCCTCACAACTCCAAATTTCATGAATTTTATATATTCAGAAACTAGACTCTTGGAACTATAATTTATAACTTTAGATTACTCTATTTGGACTTGAATTCATCAAGATACAGTCACCTCAATTCATGTTAAAAATCTGGTTTTCTGTTATGACTTATTCAGCATGACTATCGTACAAAATTCACCAAAAATTCCCCGTTGCTCCAAATGACACATATTTTACCTTTACAGAAACTAGACTCTTTTATCTAGAGTTAACCATTTTAAAATAATCCAATTGGACTTGCATTCATCAATTCATGGTCCTCTCAACTTCATGACATAAATCTGATTCTCTGCTATGTCTTACACTGAGTGTCTATCATAGCAAATTCACCAAATATTCCTCATAAATCCAAATATCATAAATATTACATTTCCAGAAACTATATTCTCTACATTAAAACTTAGAATTTTAAACTACTCAAATAAAATATGTATTCATCGAAATATGGTCACCTCAATATCACGTTAACAGATTGACTTTCTGGTAACAACTTACTGGAACAACCATGATTTGTGACTGATGAAAAATACTTCCTTAACGCAAAAATTTATCAAACTTTACAGAGAGTTACCTAACATGTATAGGTATAACATACTAAATTTTTAGAAAATTCCCTTTAGTAGAATAGTACAAGTAACTTCCCAAAATTTGCCCAAAACAGAGACTGAATTTGTATTGTTTGTTTTCAAACAAGTTCATGAACAACAATGATTCCAAATCAAAGCCTAAACATATTTCAAACTAAACCCAAGACCAAGATCATCAAGTCAAGATCCATGGAAAAATTTCCAGATTTCATAGAAGCATCAAAACATTTTATAAACTTGATAAAACTCTTCCTTAGCATGATCTAAGCAAGTTTAATGAAGACTAGCATGACAAACAATGTAGTCTACAAAATTCTGAGAATTAGTAACGTACCTTCAGTCTAGATCAAAATAATGGATGATAAAACAAACCAAGGATTAGTAGTCTCCTCGTCGATAGCTACGATTGGGTGGTCTCGAATCCAAAGTCGGGTGGCCGGATCTCCGAGAAATCAATATATACACACTAATCTCACCAAGAATCTCCCACACTTGAGTTCTCTAAGCATGGCTGAATATGAAGAGTGGTAGGAGGTGTAAGTCATGGAAGAAATCAGATATTTCAACTCACAAAGGTTAGGGATTGAGTGGAAAACAAGTGTCAAGCCCTTATAGGTCAATTTTTAAGTGAGATTAAGTCCCTAATTGAGGACTTAGTGCTAAAATTTTCACTTAGGATTAATCCACTCTAATTAAGGTCTAAGGTCAGGTTTAGTGAAATTCATTAAGGGTCTTCAAGTAAATCCAATAAACAAGGCAAAACTCAAATTTCTGGGAATACCGAGAAGAAATGATTCAGTCAACTTTGAAAATGTTCATGTACTGAAATACAAATCCAAAAATTATGCAAGAGGTATGGTTAGAAAGATATTGAAGTCTAGTTTCTAACGCATCAAACGGATCTCAATTCTGAATTGCCTACAGAAAACTACAGCCAAATTACTACAGCCCTATCATGGTCGAGGCGAATACACAAGTCACACCGAAAATTAAAGACGAGCGTGTTCAAACTTACGACGACAACTACTATGAATATCGTGGCCACTTGTAAACTAGTAAACATGGTTATTATGAATGTAAATGCATCTGAGCAAGTACACCAGGATCTAGGATCTCTCAAAGGTCGCGAGGAAGAACGAAGTGCGTAAACATTCTACCGAGTCAAGTACTTAAGGATTCGGGGTCTCACATAACCTATACACTTTAGCCTACCTTGGAGAGATAGAACTTGAGTGGGGAATTTGATGTTGCATGGATTGTCATTATTTTATTTCATCCTATGATTTCATCTTCTTCCTTGTATTCTCCGTTAAAAAAATAGAGAGAAAGAGAGAAAGAGAGAAAAAGGAAACGGAGTGAAGAACATAAAAAGAAATGATCAGAAGATTAAAGAGAATATGAGGAGTGCAAAATACAGTGAAAAATGGCATAGCCAACAAAAGAACATGGCAAATGGGCATTGTGAGGTTCCCGGGGTGCGACCCGCGCCCCGCACGCCCTTGGATATGGGTGCGCGTACGTGCGGATGTGGGACACCACTGCTCTCGTTCCACCCTCCCTTGTTTAGGGGAAGACGAAATCAAAAGTGCGAGAGGAGTGTTGTCTATGTTAGCGCGTTTGAATGCGCCTCGGTTGCCTTTAGTGGATTTTGTATCCAATATGGGAACTTATGGTTTCCCGCATCAAGTTATCCCCTTTTTTAGGGGATACCATGATATGGGAATGCATTACCCTTTCATTCTCATTTTCCCTTTTTTAGGGGAAAACGGAAAAGTGCAAAAAAGGATATTGCGACGCCCCCACTATGGATTTTATTAAAAATAGCCTTATGGCCCGTTTCAGATCACTATGGGAGTTTTGGGTTTCCCGCATCAAGTTATCCTTTTTTTAGGGGATACCAGGATATGGTAATACATCACCCTTCCATTCCCATTCTCCCTTTTTTAGGGGAGAACAGAAAATTGCAAAGAAGGAGTGTTGCGAGGCCCCACTGGATCTGAAAATTTTTAGAGTCGCCATCTTTATTTTAAGGCAAAATAAAGCAAAACCAAAAAAAAAATTTAAATAAACCAGAGAAAAAGAAACGGGTTCAGAGGCTAAGTTACGAGTTGGGAAGATGCTAGGCACCCAACTCGCCCTTTCGTCTCAAAAGTGGTTTTTGGCTGAAGTATGCTTATTGTTATATTTATTTAGCAAATAAATAAAGTATTAAAAGACAGGAAATTAAAACAAATACATACATTGTTACATTATTTACGGACTTGCAGCCATTTCCTTACAATAATTACAGACATATTTAAGAATATTTGGCCATTATAACGGCTCTTTTACATAATATTTCATATTCTAATCCGGGCAGCACAACGGCTTATATTGGCTACATTGTGTCAGATTTAAATAACAACTTTAAAATAATAAATAGACGGAAAAGTTAAATAAATACAATAAATAACGCCCTTAAAGGCTTTACCTTTTAGAGCGGTGGTGTGCTCGCTCTGTCCTTCAGGTAGAGGGAGTCTTTTTTGTTGTTTGTTGTGTGGTTGTTGTTTTGATTTGGCCAGAGTGGCTGCTTATTTCAGAGACTTTAGGCTTGTCTACTCGGGCAGAGTGACAGCTTATTTTGGTAGGTTTTGGCCTTTTGGTTGGGCGGAATAACGGCTTAGTTTTCTGGTTTTTCATCTCGTTACTCGGGCAGAGTAACGGCTCACTTTGAGATTTTTGGGCCGGGGAAGTGAGGTGGATACCTAACAACTAGGCTAGGGATCACTTATAACCTGTGGATATTTATTTTGACGGAGTTTAGACGGGGTTTGGAGACTTTAGGGGGTTCCACTCACCTATCTCACACCTCTCGTACTAAGGCTTCGACGGAGAAATCTTTCAGCGTTTCTCTCTAATTTTCTGAGCGAATTCGTGAACACTGAAATGAGGAGCCGAGGCCTCCTATTTATACTTGAAGAGTGGGGATTCATCCGGCATTTCAGAATTTCTCTCAATCGCTTCATTGGTGAGTACACTGAGCTTCAAGTCTTGTGCCTTGCGTTAACTGAGACAAGCTACAGTTGAATGCATGGCGCAGCCAATTGGCCCCCTTGGCGCGGAACCAGCAGCAGCTTTAGGCGGCGCCCAAGCTACTATTCATCTTTGTTTTTGACATTTTCACCCCTCGCAATTTACTGTTTTGCGCATCCTGCTTTGCTTTTCGCATTTTTAACTCCTATAACTTGACATTTGTTAAGTTTTAACAGTTCTTGATATCTTATGTCAGAGTCACATACCAGGGGTATGAAATTGGGGTGTCTACAGAGCCCCTCAACTATGGAGTCTACAGGTAACCCAAGGCTTACTGAGTAGACGAACATCGTTGATAAACAATAGACTCTCCAATTTCGTTCATTTTAAAACGGGAGAGAAATGCAATTGGTAGCAGTTATAATGCACAGTTTATTATTCTATCCAAACTCCATAACCTAGACATTTTTAGTCGGTTATAAAAGGTTATCGTAGTTTTTAAGCAGATATGAATTTTAAGTGCTCTGATGGTCGGACCTACTAATGTAGATAGTAAAGACTCTCAGTTTTTCTCTCTCTAGGGTTTTGCCTCACGCCTAGGGTTTTACCGCACGTCTAGGGTTTTGCCCATCTCTTTTCGTCGGCGTCATGGCGGAACCACCGCCACCAGCCCCCCCGGACCCCTCTACTCCGGGTGGAGTTCCTGTTGCTCCATTGCCTAGATCTTATGCGGCGGCTGTGAATGCAACTCCTGTGCTTGCTTGTAATAACCCTAATAAGGTTCCAGCGCTCAAAGAAATCCTCTTCCACCGCGTCACCTGTGGATATTCATAACGAGCCTTTGGTTGTCTGCATTTTACTCCTCTAGAGTTGGATCTAGCGGCAAAACAATTTTCCAACTCCATCATCCTGAAGTTTTCAGTGGGCCGGCCGACTCTCAATGTTATTCAAAACCACATTGCTTCGACTTGGCATCTTTCCGGGACTTTCATCATTGGACTGTTGGATCCTAGGCATGTTTTGGTTCATCTTGCTTCTCATGAGGATCTTGTCCGTGCTTTATCTATTGAATCTCACATGATTCAAAGTAGTATGTTTCGTTCATTCCGGTGGACTCCCGATTTTGTTCTTAAAAAGGATAGCCCTAAGGTGGCGGTTTGGGTTAAGTTGCATCAACTCCCTCTTATTTTCTTCAATAATGCTTTTCTTCGGCGAATAGGCAATACATTGGGTCGATTTCTTCGAGCCGACGACCGTACTCTTGCTCTTACCCACCCTAGTTATGCCCGGATATGTGTTGAGGTTGATGTGTCTGTCCAACTCCCACATAGGGTTTGGCTGGGATCTTCCAAGGAGGAGGGTTTTTGGCAACATGTTGAATTTGAAGGGAACATTAAATTTTGTGATGGCTGTGGCTTGTTAGGGCACATTGTAGATGATTGTAGGCATAAAAATCGTGTGCCAAAAAGGCCTAGTAAGGATAATGTAAATGCTTCAAATAATGTGCAACCGGTTACGGTAGATCCTACAATTATTTCACCTACAGGTGTGGGTGCGGGTATTAATGCAACTTCTGAAGTTGTTACACCTGGGGGTGTGGGGGTTAATTCTAAACAGCCGACCACACATACATCTATGGGACAAAAGGTTGATCCTAGTACGTCTGATGGTCGAAGGTGGCGACCAATTTCTGTTCCTAATAAGGATGCTAATGATGAAGTTGTCTCTACTCAAGCTAATGTGGCAAATACTAAAGGGAAGGGGGTTATTAATGTCGACTTGGTAGAAGAAGGTATTCAAACCTCTCCGGTGAATTTAAATTCTGTTCCAATTCAGAACCAGATTGACCCTGGGCCAAAGGCGCAATATGTATTGGGTAACATTCCGGACTCGATCAATAATGTGCCAATTGTTCCAAATAGTTCTTGTGTGAAGAATAATTCTGATAATGGTGGTGGTCAAGGAAATTCTTTTGCTTCCTTAGCTGATCTACATGATGATTGGGAGGATGTTGTTCAACAGCTACTCAAACTCCCTTTGAAAACACAGAAAGCTGCATCCCTTGATGAGGATTCTGGGGATTCATATAAAGGGCACAAAAGAACTATGTCGTTAGATGATGTTTCAGATATTCCTAGATCACGGATGAAGTGACGACTTTTCAGTCGAATGTCTAAAGAAACATAAGAAGGTAAAGCAAGTCGGTTTCTTAAACACCAATAAGCGGCCGCTAGTTCTCATAAGGCTTCGGCCTCGGTTAATACCCAATAATTACGTGTTTATGGCTGTCCTTATTTGGAGACCCTGGGTGGGCAATAAAGACACGGTGGATTATTTAAAAGTTCTTAAATCTCAACATAATCTGCTTTTGTGTGCTATTTTGGAACCTAAGCTAAGCTAGTGAGAGAGATTAGTTAAATTTGCTAAAAGTTTGAAGTATAAATTTTCCTTACATGCTAATCCTACTAATAAGCATATATGGTTGTTATGGGATGATAAAGTGGATGTTACTTTTATTGAAGCTTCTAACCAGCATATTACTGTTCGAATTACTTTAGATCGGCCTCATACTTTGTTGGTCTCTATAGTGTATGCCCGCTGCACTCGTGGAGGAAGACAGAGTTATGGAATCATCTTTATAATACTTGGTGGGTTATAATGAGCCTTGGCCGGTAGGTGGGGATTTTAATGTTATTATGCATACATCGGAAAAATTGGGAGGCAATGGTTTTGATCATGGCAGATTATGGATTTTGTTCTGTTGTCACATAGCCGGCTTAGAAGACACCGTATTTGAAGGTAGTAAATTTACGTGGTGCAATGATCATGATTGGGGCTCTCGTATTTGGCAAAGACTTGATAGAATTCGTTGAATGGAGCTTATAAAGCTACTTATTCAAAGTTGTCGCCTTCGGCATCTATCTCGCTCAGATTCCGATCATGCTCCGCTTCTCATTGACTTCCCTTCACTAAAAACCTAAGAGTTGTTTCGGTTCCAAATAATGTGGCCGGATCATTCGGGTTTTACCTTTTATTCAAGCTCAATGGGCTCGCCCAATGCGTGTAGTGCGATGGAGGTTTTACATCGGAAGTTGCATTTTCTTCGTAAGGAAATTAAGAACTGAACTGAATCAGATTTTGGTAACGTGCAACGCATTTTCATTGCTCGTCGATTCTATCTTGCGATGGAGGTTTTGAGTCAACATGGGAGTAATGATCGATCCGATTCGAGCTTCAAAACCTTCTCGGCAAAGCCTTCATCGCTGTATTGGTCGAATCGGAGATGCTTCAAAGTAAATCTCGGGCATTTATGGTTAAAGGATGGGGAAAGGAATACTTCTTTTCTTTTCATGCGTGCCTCCTGATCGGCAGCAGCTTTCCAAAATTAAACTAAAAAATGCCGATGGTTCTTGGTGCCATGATGAAACGGAAATTGGTAATAGAGCCGTCACCTTTTTCTCCGATTTGTTCTCTACATCGATCATTCAATTCGGTAGGTATGTTTGATATGGTTACCAAGCGCCGTAGCAAATGAAGACAATTTGTTGTTTCAAAGAACTCCTTCTCGAAGAGGAAATATGGGAGGCGATTAAGGGGTCAATCCGATAGTGCTCCCCGGAGCGACGGTTTTACTGGTGGTTTTATAAGGGCTGGATATTATCGTAAAGCGATGTGGTTGCGGCAGCCCAAGAATTTTTAATGGGCACGAGATGCATAGAGGTTTGGCCTCGACGATTCTCGGGTTCTTCTTCCAAAGGTTTCGATCCCGTGAAATCGGGGACTTCCGCCAATTAGTCTCTTTTCTCCGGTGAAGATAATGTCAAAATTCTTGCACGCCCGCCTCTTTCTCTCGCCTAAATTGATTTCCGTGGAGCAATCCGTTTTGTGAAGGGTCGCAATATTAAGAAAACATTGTCATCGCCATGAGATGGTGCATCGGATCAATAAAATATGTCGTGGAGGCAATGTGGTGTTCAAATTGATATGTCAAAAGCCTATGACATTAGAATTTAATCAAGGCGTTGCAAA
>JABEVN020003612.1:0-17525 GCA_013146195.2 Codonopsis lanceolata | reverse complement strand
CCATCACTCTTGAGATGGAAAATGTTCAATACTCTGGGGCGGAATTGTTCAAAATTCACGCATGATCTCCAAAGTCCCCGACCATATCATTTCTTCGGCACGGTGAAGGATCCTTAGAGCAAGAGAAGGAACTATGGTCGACTTTAGATGCCACGGTTCTCGTGGATCTATTCTACCATTCTAATGATTTGTTGGACACCATTATCGAGCCGATGCTATGGCAATGCAAGCTTGGAATAGATTGATGATATATT
Organism: Codonopsis lanceolata; assembly: GCA_013146195.2. Taxonomy (NCBI): domain Eukaryota; kingdom Viridiplantae; phylum Streptophyta; class Magnoliopsida; order Asterales; family Campanulaceae; genus Codonopsis; species Codonopsis lanceolata. The sequence goes on along the minus strand of JABEVN020003612.1, from coordinate 17,271 downwards.
CCAGATAATGAACATTCCGTGCCGTTGCTCTTGAACAATTCTCCCGACACTTCTGGGAAGATTTCCCTAATGTTTCTACGTATTGTCGGCGTCTCAAGTCTCTTCTGGCGATCAATTGAAGAATGTTGGGGGCACCCGGTATCGGACGATCGAATGGTGTTGCAATTGGTTGGTGGTCTTACGAAGTAAATGCCAGGTGGAGTGGGCACTTTGATCGAGGCGAGCAATCTTCTTCCCCCCCTTTTACAAGGCTCGGTCCATGCTCACCCTAGAAGAAGCGAGAATGGCTAAGGAAGCGACAATCGAATCGGTGATGCTCGGCTGCTTCATCGGATGAACCTCTGTTCAATCACCGTCGAGTGCATCATGGCGGGGAAAGAATTTTGGTGGGCAATTAGGTGGTCGGAAGAATTCCGGTGGTCGGCGTATTTACGGGGAGGCGGTGGGTGGTTACGGGGTGGTGGGCGTTAGAGTGCATCTTGGCGGGGTTCGGTGCATCTTCACGATTACGGCAGCGGCTTATCCCCCATGGGGTGGATCCCCAGAATCAGGAGTGGATGAATCCGGGCAGGCGATTCCTTGTCCATTTCGATACACAGCCAAGATAGGCGGACCTCCATTACCCAACCGGCCAGTGTCTTGGGCCCAAACCACACCGGCGGCAGCGAGCCTATCGACATCTTGATTGGGCGATCAACGGTTTTGTTCCACAGATATTCAATCTGCTATGCACTATGTCTCAACCAACGACCCGTCATGGTACATGGACCTTAGGTGCTTATGTCTCATATGGCGTCTCTTCGGTAATTTCTCGTCTTATTTTAATTTGATCAATCATCCTAATCATGGTATTATTGTTGGTAATGGTCATTCTATTAGATTCTTGGCTATGGTCATACTAATTTACCTTCCCAGAGTCCTCCCCTCTCCCAAACAATGTCCTTCATGCTCAGAAACTCATTAAAAATCTCATTTCAATCAGTAAGTTTACTGCGATAATTACGTGTCTATCGAGTTTGATCCTTTTGGTTTTTCCGTGAAGGATTTTCGGACGAGGATGCCAATAATGAGGTGTGATAGACGGGGCGACCTCTACCCTATTACCTCTTCTCTCAACAATCAAGCTCCTTCTACCTTTGGAGCCATCTCTCTAGCTTTGGCATGATCGTTTGGGTCATCAGGGGCTCTATCTTAGATGCTCTTAGGCAAAATAAAAGCATTAATTGTAATAGACTTTCTAGTTCTAGTGTTTGTGGTTCTTGTGTTCTTGGAAAACATATCAAATTGCAATTTGTTGCCTCTAATTCTAGTACTATTATGCCTTTTGATATTATTCATTGTCATCTTTGGTCCTCTCCTGTTTTGAGTTCTTCAGGACATTGATATTATGTTTTATTGTTGGATGATTATTCTAAATATTTGTGGACTTTTCCATTTGCTCGGAAATCGGATGTGTATGCCACTTTCTTAGCTTTTAAAGCCCACATCGCCACCCAATTTGACCGTAATATCAAAAACTTGCAATGTGATAATGGGAAGGAATTTGATAATGGTCCATTTGAGGATTTTTGTAAATCTAATGGCATGTCCCTCCGTCTCTCTTGTCCCCACACTTCCTCTCCAAAATGGAAAAGTTGAGCGAAAAATTCGTTCTATCAATAATATCGATCGCACTCTTCTTGCTTATTCCTCTCTTCCTCCTTCGTTTTGGCATCATGCATTGCAAATGGCAACTTATCTTCTTAATGTTCTTCCAAGTAAATTCTTTGGACAACCACGTCCCTTTAGAAATTCTTTACAACGGGTTTCCTCTTATTCTCATTTACGGGTCTTTGGTTGCTTATGTTATCCTCTTTACCCATCTACAACAATTAATAAATTGCAACCTAGGTCTACTCCGTATGTGTTTTTAGGTTTTCCTACGAACCATCGTGGCTACAAATGCTTTGATTTAACTTCTAATAAAATCATTATTTGTCGTCATGTTAGTTTTGATGAGAATACCTTCCCTTTGCTAAGCTTCACTCCCTCAAACTCACTCATATGACTTTTTTGATTAAGGCTCTCTCACATATCATTCATCATCTCCACCATTACGCTCCGGTTTCACCGCGCCCGGCCAACTCAGTCCACTGCCTCTTCTTCCTTCCATCCCGGCCCAACCCAACACGGCACCCACACACAAACGAGGCCATGACCGCTCCTCGGCAACAAGCCGGTCGGTTCCCACTCTACACGGGTCTCACAACCATCCTCGGGCCTTCCTCTCCTGGCGGCCCACCACCTATCTCACCTACTTCTCCTCCAGCCCAAACACAATTCAGTCCTATTGACGCACCTCCTCCTCATATTCCTCTTCAGCAGCTAGCCCACAATGGTGACCCGTAGTCAATGTGGAATTTTCAAACCTAATAAAAAATATTCTATGTTGGCCAGGGTTGCGAGGTCTCCTTTACCGTACCCCAATAGCGGCCCTTCGTGATCCGAATTGGAAAATTGTCATGGATGATGAATATAATGCTCTAATTAAAAATAAGGCGTGGGAGTTGGTGCCCCGTCCACTTGATGTGAATGTTATTCGGTCAATGTGGATTTTTGCTCATAAATTCAAATCGATGGTGCTTTTGGCGACATAAAGCCCGTCTTGTAGGTGATGGAAAAAGCGAAACGAGGTTGGTATCGATTACGGAGAAACATTTAGTCCGGTGGTGAAGCCGGCAACGCGATTCGCTTGTTCTTAGTCTTTCTCTCTCCCGGGCATGGCCAATTCATCAATTAGATGTCAAAAATGCCTTCTTTCATGGGGAGCTTCGAGGAAGCGATATATATGCATCAACCATTGGGATATATGGATCGTACTTATCCGATTATGTTTGTCTTTTGCTTTTGTAAGTCTTTGTATGGACTTAAGCAGCACCCCAAGCTTGGTATAAGCGTTTTCTTGATTATGTTTTGTCTATTGGGCTCACCAACGGCCGGTGTGACAACTCTTTATTCATTCTGACAAAGGGTCCGATATGGCTTACATTTTATTGTATGTTGATGATATTATCCTTCTTGCTTCTTCGATGCTCTACGGATTGTTCTATAATGGATCTTCTTAGTTACGAGTTTGCTATGAAAGATCTTGGTCCTCGAATTATTTTAAAGGATTCTTTGTGTCCCACCATAAGGATGGTATGTTTCTTTCACGGCGTAAGTATGCTAGAGGAGATAATTGAGCGTGCGGGGATGTCTTCCTGTAAACCATCTCCTACTCCAGTTGACACCAAGCCAAAGGTCAGTGCTACATCTGGCGCTCCCTTTGCTGATCCCACCCTCTATCGGAGTCTTGCAGGGGCCCTACAATATCTCACTTTCACACGACCCGATATCTCCTATGCAGTTCAGTAAGTTTGCCTCCATATGCATGCTCAAACCAGTTGATCATATATGTGCTCTCAAATAGGTTATTCGGTATGTACAGGGTACATTGGATCACGGGCTTCATTTATACCCGTCTTCTGTCTCTACTCTTGTTTCTTATACTGATGCAGATTGGGGTGGGTGCCCTGATACGAGGCGTTCTACACCTGGTTATTGTGTCTTTTTGGGTGATAATTTGGTATCTTGGTCATCTAAACGACAACCCACTGTGGGGGTATGTTAAATATATGGTAAATATTTGATAGTCAATCTAGATTATTATGTTTCCTAATTATTAGCCTTGAATGTTGCCTTCCGTTAGGCCACTCTTTTGTATATATTAGGATTGTATCAAGTGAAATCATTAAGGAGAATATTCTTTCAGAAAGTCATCCAATAAATGAATCCAGTTGATCTATGGGTCCCTGCTGCAATCATTCTTATCCATCCACCTTGTAATCATTTTGAATTGACAGAAAAAGGATTAGGAATCTTTCTTAACTTTTGGAGAACCCCAACACCAGTTCCCATGTGTTACGTACAGCTGATAAGAAACCGGAAAGGTTCAAAAGTGTTGTACACAACGGAAAACTTGCGAACAAATTAATAGAGTATAATAGGATCAATCGCAAAAAAGAGAGAGGGAGAGATTGGGGTCAACGGACTATCGAATTTTTATTAGAGCCAACATTGAAAATGTTTTAGTGATACAACTATTTATATGGATACAATAGGAACTCTAAAACCCTCAAAACAAGACAAAACAGACAAAGCAGCAAAAGCCCAAAAACGGGAACAAGCGGTCGCTCAGTCAAAGCACTAGGCGACCGTGCATTTTCCAATAGCACGTCTCGAAGGATCCATTACTAACGGTCGCCTAGCCCAACCCCTTAGAAGACAAAGAACACGAACTCAAAACCACCTTGAGCAACTGTAGAACATCAACGAGCTCTAACTCAACTGGTACTACTCACTTCTCCTAACGAAGAGGTCGGGTGTTCAAGTCTCACTAGAGACACCCTGGACTTTATAATTCTCAATAGAGAGGTCAGGTGTTCAAGCCTCTTCAGAGGCACCGTTGTTGTCCAAGTCTTACCCAAAGGCCCCATTTAGCTACTCACTTATCTTAACGGAGAGGTCGAGTGTTCAAACCCCACCAGAGGCACCCTGGTACTTCACTACTCTCAACCGAGAGGTCGGGTGTTCAAAGCCTCACCAGAGGCACCATTTTTTTGAGCCACACCAAAGGCATCATATATATATAATTGTAGCATTTCAAGGCATTAAAATAATAATAAAAATTACGAGTTGGGGTACGGTCTATGTCCCCTCCAACCTTTAAAAAAATATTATAAAAAAAGCACCTGAAGAACTGGACCTCCCACATCTCTAACAACTAGTGATGTGCAACAAATCCAAGCAATGCTTGAACTTGTCCGTTACAACTGGTTTCATCAACATGTCTACAGCATTATCTATGGTGTGAATCTTCTCAAGAAAAATATCCCAATTATCAATCAACTCACGAATCTTGTGAAACCTCACATCGATGTGCTTCGTTCTTGAGTGATAAATCTAATTCTTCGCAAAGTAGATTGTGTTTTGACTGTCACAATGCAACAAAACTCCACATTGCTGAACACCCAACTCCTTGACTAAGTCCCTAAGCCATAGGGCTTCCTTTGCATCTTCAACAACTTCCATGTATTCCACCTCGGTCGTAGATAATGCAATAATGGCCTGAAGCATAGCTTTCCAACATATAGGTCCACCTGCTAGGGTAAACACATAACCTATGGTAGATCTCCTACGATCATTATTGTCTGCATATATAATTTGAATAAAAAAACCCTACGACTGAAAGCCCCACACTCTGCTTCTCAAACATAATACCATAGTCCACAATGCCCTTCAAATGTCTGAAAATCCACTTGACTGCTTCCCAATGCTGTCTGCCTGGATTAGCCATATACTTGTTTACCAAATTGATTGCCTGTGCCAAATCTGGTCTAATATATAGCATGGCATACATGAGACATCCCACTGCGCTTGCATAGGGAACCTTTGACATGTGTTGAGTTTCTTCAACTGTAGTTGGGGAATCTGAGGTAGGTAAACTGAAGTGATTCACCAACGGTGTTGTCACTAGTTTTGCATCTCCCATATTAAACCTCTCTAACACCTTCTCAACATAGCCGGCTTGAGACAACCACAATCTTCTAGATTTTATGTCTCGACGAATCTCCATACCAAGAATACAATCCACGTATAGTAATAGAAAAATAATAGAGTCATCATCAAGGCTTCTCACATACACGCAAAAATCATACGCACACATCTTATAGTCAATATTAACCATATAAGTGTCGAACCTGGTGTACCACTGTCGTGGAGACTGCATTAGCCCATAAAGTGACTTTTTCAGTTTACAAACTAAATGCTCTTGTTCAAGATGACTGAACCCATGTGGCTGCTCAATGAAGACCTGTTCTTCTAACTCATCGTGCAGAAAAGCAGTCTTTACATCCATCTGCTCCAGCACCATGTCATAGTGCTCTACAAGACCCAACACAATTATGATCGAAGTGTCTCACAACAGGTGAAAAAATCTTATTATAATATATCCTTTATTCCTGCGAGTACCCCTTTGCCACTAACTGTGCCTTGAAATTTTCCCCCACTTTTTCTGATACTGCATCCTTTCACTTGAATACCCATTTACAACCAATTGTTCGCTTCCCCTTGGGAAGTTTGACCAACTCCCACGTGCTATTCTTGTGAAGTGATTCAATATCTTCCGCCATAGCAGTCACCCACTTATGTTTTTTTGGACTTTTTATCACCTCCTGATAAGTATTTGGATCTCCACCACTAAGAACAAGCGCATATGAAACGAAATCTTCGAACCCATACCTGACTGGTGGTCTGATTGTTATCTTGGGTCTTCCACTTGAAGGATCTTCTTCTTCAACTTCTTGTGTAGTTACCTCGAGATCAGGAAAAGTGCGATCCAAATCCACCTTCGGTAGAGCCACCTCAATAACATGCTCATTACCCATATCGTTTTCTGGTACCTGTTCTCCTTTTTTCATGAATACACTTTAATATAGCTTTCTCATTGAAAACCACATCCCTGCTGATCACCACCTTGCTTGACTTGGGATCCCAAAGTCTGTAACCCTTTACCCCTTTTGCAAAATCAAGAAAGATACATTGTTTGGACTTTGGATCAAGCTTCGATCTTTCTTCACTAGGTATATGCACATAGGATGGACACCCAAACACCTGAATATCAGAGTAGTCTACCTCACAACCCGTCCATACATCTTCTGGAACCTTGCAATCTAGTGACGCCCTTGGTGATCTATTTATTAAGAAACAAGTCATACTCATTGCATCTGCCCAAAAACTCTTTGCTAACCCTGCATTCAATGGTAGACACCGAGCCCTTTCTGCAATAGATCGATTCAACCTTTCAACCACACCATTTTGTTGTGGTGTCCTACGTACTGTATAGTGCCTTTTGATTCCATGCTCAAGCAAAAACTTTGAACCCCCCTTATGTACTATAAACCGCTGTCACATTCAACACTTGATTCTTTCTCGCCCGTTTGATTTTCCACTTCAGCCTTCTACAATTTGAACTTCTCAAAAGTCTCATTCTTGTGCTTCATGAAGTAAACCCAAACGTTCTTCGAAAAGTCATCAATAAATTTCACGAAGTACAAATGTCCATACCTTGATTCCGTTCTCACTGGCCCCCAAACATTAGTATGAATGTAGTCAAGGATTCCCTCTGTTGTGTGTTTAGCCATCTTGAATTGCAGTTTGTTTTGCTTTCCAAGAACACGGCACTTACAAAAATCAAGTTTGCAAGTTTTAACACCCTTCAACAATTTCCTCTTATCAAGCTCCTTCATACCTATTTCCCCCATGTAACCTAATCTCATCTGCCAAAGAGTAGTACCTCATCTACTTCAAGTTCTGACTCTACAGAACTAGTTCCACCTACAACAGTGCTACTGAGCAATCTATAGATATTTTTGGATCCTCTCTCACCCTTCATTACCACCAATGCACCCTTACAAACTCTCATCATACCATCTTTAGATCTATAACTACATCCATTACAGTCTAAAGTACCCAATGAGATCAGATTTTTAGAAACTTCTGGCATATGTCTAACATCACACAACGTTTGTACCATACCATCAAACATTTTAATTCTAATAGTACCAATGCATGCCGACAATTTTACAAGATGCACCATTACCCATAGTAACTACTCCATAATTAACTGACTTGTAGGTATCAAACCAATCATGATTTGACGTTACATGAAACGAACATGCTGAATCTAGAATCCAAAAATATGCAAAGCGGTCTACTGTTGATGAAATTGAGAGCATATCGCCATCTTCATCTGAACCATCCATAACCACATTAGCTGACTTCGACGAACCAGTGCCATTATTTCCCTTCTTTGGACAATCCTGCCTCTTGTGCCCCTTCTTCCCTCACTTGTAGCAATTCCCCTAGTACTTCTTCCTTGACTGCGACCGGGAATTATGATTATTCTTTGAGTTTTCTCTAGATTGTGACCTCCCACGATCCTTGTTCTCCTTCACTTATAGCCCTTCTCCTAGCGGTTCATCAACAACTTCTTTCGTTGATAAAAAGCTAAGAGAGCCTCTGTAACATGTCCCAACTCATGAGTATCTTTCCCCCACGTCAAGGTAGTCACAAGATTTTCATACATTGTGGAAGACGACAACGAGTTTAGCGGCATCAACGCCTTGTCTTCTTCCTCAAACGTCACCTCCACCCTTAGCAAATCATTGATGATTTGCATAAACGTGTTTATGTGAGTGTTGAGATCAGCCCCTTCTACCATCTTAAGCCCATATAACCTTTGCTTGAGATGCAACTTATTTGACATGGATTTTGACTTATATTTCGCCTCTAAAATTTCCCATACCTGTGTAGCCGACTCTTTATCAATTATAGGATACACCAATTCCTCTACAAGGCATGAACGAATTGTTGAGACGGCCCTCCATTGGAGTTCCTTCCAATCATCCTCCTTTACATCATTAGGTCTAGTTTTGTTCCGAAGAACCTTCCCTAAATCAGCCTGCACCAAAGCATCCTTAACCCTTCTCTGCCACAAAGTGAAATTCCCCGTTCCATCAAACTTCTGAACTTCTTGTTTGGAAGAAGAGAAACTTGATACTAAAGCAGACATGTTGACCTATGTTCTGATACCAGTTGTTGTTCACAACGGAAGGCTTGCGAACAAATTAAAAGAGTATAATAGGATCAATCACAAAGAAGAGAGAAAGAGAGAGACTGGGGTTAGCGGACTGCCAAAATTTTATTAGAGCCAACATTGAAAATTTTCTAGGGATACAACTATTTATATGGATATAATAGAAACCCTAAAACCTTTAAAACAAGACAAAATAGACAAAGCAAAAAAAGCCCAAAAACGGGACCAAGCGGTCGCTCAGTCCAAAGCACTAAGCGACCCGGCATTTTCTAGTAGCACGTCTCGAAGGATCCATTACTAAGCGGTCGCCTAGCCCAAAACATTGCGATGCCTTTGTCCAAAACCCGAACAGTTTGTACCGCGGGGGGCTTCTGGATTCACTAAGATAATCAAGCCATCCCATTCTCAACAAAAAGAGAGCAACAAACCTTTTGGATTCACTAAGATAAACTTAGTATAAGGACATACATTTTGTTGTTGTTGTTGTTGTTGTTGTTGTTGTTGTTGTTGTTGCTACTGTTGCTGTTGATAAATCATAAAAGGACAGACTGTGCAAACCTCGTAGTTTCAACCGACATACTTGGTGTATACATTAGTTTTTTAAGAGTAAAACAACATGACCTAAGTGTTTTAAAATCCACAGTTTTATTTTAGATTTCCCAAAGCAACTAGAGCTGTTTTAAGATTTGGGTCTAAAATGAGGTAAGCTTTCAAGTAATAGAAAAACACTGAGGCATTCATGTTCTTCGCAGAATGCTTCTTCCCAAGAGTAAAAACCTTTTCCAAAATGACAACCAAACAATTCTCTACTATCAACTGGAAATAGAAATGGAGTTAAGAGAGAACTCATTGTGAAGTATCGTACGAATAGTCAACTATATGCTAGCTACGTACCTTTTTAAGGTCAACCAAAATCAGAGGGCTTCCACTTCTGCATATGACAGATGTACCTCTAAAATCAAACTCCATTTTAGCAATGTCTATTTCCATCTCTTCTTTGTCTCGCTCAACCATCACAACAACAATCCCTCCGCCCAAACTTTCATTGGCAAAGTGACGGGTGTCAAATCGTCAAAAATAATTTCCTATTTTCCTTATAATGAGTATAGGGTAGTAGGGATCGTATCCACAGGGAACGTCGAATTCACTTCTTTCAAAAGTTTTAACAAATCAATAAAAATAATAATTGAGGTTTTTAAGCTAAACTAATTATCAACAAAGGGTTAATTAAAAGCTGTAAATAAAAGGGTTAATGTAAATGAGCAAAAATAATGTTTGATTCTAATAACAAAAAAGTCCCAGCCAATGAACTAAACGTAATCCCATAAGTTTACTACTGATCATAGATGCAAAGATGACTCAATTGGCTACAAATAAACCGGTTATAGTTGTCGACAACCGCCAGACACCCAATCTCTCCTTACTGTCTCGATAGTCAAGAGAAGCTCATTAACTATTTCCCAAATCAAAAGACAACCCCCGAGACGCTCGTAGGATTTAATGTTTTGAAAGCATTAAGAGTGAGAGACCCGATTCTAAAGAGTGCATATTGAAGAAATATCATTTAATTTAGATTACCCATTCCCACAACACGGACTGAAAATGCTTGTGATGTCTAAACGGTGCGTTACTTGCTACTTTGTTAGAACCCGATGACAATTATGGATCAACGGTACTAACTAGCTATGAACTATTAGGTTAATTAAGGTTTTGGACACAAACATTAACTAAGCATAATAATTCTAAGTCACAATTTCTTTTGCAACAAACAAACAGAGAATGAATAAATACTTGAACCCAATTGAGATTGAAAAACAATTAGATCTCACAGTAGGAACTTGTAAAGAATTACTTGTTCATTAACTTGAAGAAATATAACTAGCCACTAAACATAATTAAAGATTACTTAAAAAAAGAAACTCAAAATGAAACAAACTCTAGCAATGTGATAAAGAAACGAGCAAGCTGCTACCAAAATCTTCGAGTGTATATATGTGTGTATGATTGTGTGTATCAGCCACTGTGTTATATGTGATTGGATGTCAACTTCTAAAACTGACTTCTCCTTATATAGCTGAGCCCTCCTTGCTTTTCAAGTCTTTCCTCTTTTATAGAGGTCATGATCTCCACTCCTAACCCCACTCTTAGGTAGTTGTTGACAAACTCAACAACATGACTTTCCCCAATATTTTCAATGAAAGGAATTAAAGAAAAGAAAAAAAATTTGAATGTCCAATGTGTTGATTCTTATGTTAGATTTATATTTGTTCAGTTCATTACCTTAGTTTTATACTTCAGTGGCTAATCGGGAACGGGTCGTATCGATTAAGCGTGGCAACCTGTGGTATAGAACTTTGCCAAGTATAGTTTTTAATAGACTTTCAAAAGTTCGGAAGACCTCTTCACAAGCTTCACCGGAAGACCTGCTTCAACACACCACGGCAGACCTTGTGTCCACCTGGTCTATCATGACGTGTCCTATCCTTTAATGATTAAATGGATCGGTTTAAATTTATCTCATCACTGTTTGAATTTAAACCAAGACATTCCCTGACACATCAAGCCCACCGAAAGCAGCTTTCCGAAAAGCAGGAAGACTTTTTGCTCTTTACGGTGAAAGGTGAAAGCGAGGCTACCTACCATCTGTAACAACTCAGATCGACACCTAGATTGCCCAAGTTTTAGAAGATCTCAAATCATTCCCAAGTATGCTCTAGATATCCTGCGACGAAATTCTTGATGACCCCATGCATTTAATGCATTTTACTTCCTTACTAGTATTCAGCATAGCTTTCATCTTCTCCAACGGATCTTTTTGAGTGCACCTGCTATAAATGATGCCATTAAAGACTGGAAAAACAACATTGAACACTTGAAGAATTGCTCTGAAACTCTACAACTCCAAGTCTTACTACTCAGTGCGTGCAATGCTCGCATTTCTTTCTTGGTTGATCGTTTGTTTGGTTCGTGAGAGAGTCTAGATGTGTATGAGAGATCACATTAAGATCAAAATAATTTTAAGAGATGTCATTTAGTTGTTAACTTGCTAAAGTCACAAGTCGTAACTCGACGATAATCGAAATGCGACACGATTGAGAGTTTACTCGGGTTTTTGTGTTCCTGACCTCGATTTGGTCCTAGATCTTTACATGATGATTAAATAACATGTTTAGATGTGTTAGACTTCTAGATGGATGTATATATGTAAGTATTAGAGATCATTCATAACATCCTTAACATGATTTAAATCTTGTTTGAATGCTTGTCTAATCGATTTCGGTTTGATTGTTACTTTACTTGTCGTTCTTCTCTTGTAAATGACTTTTCGGTTGGTATTATTTTGACCTAGATGACTAGGGACCTTGGGGAATTAACTTAGAATTATTTTTGAGTGGTCGTAAAGCTTTACACACGCTCGAGTTTGATTTTTTGAAATTTTTATGATTCGGCCACGATAGGTCTGTAGTATTTTGGCCATAACTTTGTGTACGAAACTCGGAATTAGGATCCGTTTGATGTTTTAGAAATTAGACTCATAGAGATTTCTAAACATATGTTTTGTGTAATTTTAGGACGTGTATTTCGATATAGGACCATTTTGTAAAATGACCCAAATTCTGGTCTACTATAGTTGACCACTCATTGTGTGTTAGACTTTCTATTTGGTCAACTTAACCCTACCCAAACCCAACCTAACCCACCCTAAACCACCCTAGTTCGTCCTACCTATCCTATCTTGCATGCTTGACAAGTGTTGGGGGATTTAAGTGCATGTACAACACTTGGCAAAGAAAGACCTCCAACATGCACAAACATGCATTGGACACTTCCTCCCACCCCACTTCAGCCATGGGATGGCCATTACCCACTAAACCCATCCTATTCAGCCATCATCTTCCAAATTCGTGGCTGATACTTCCATACAAAGTTATAGAGAGTTTCTTCAAGGTTCTTGAGTGTTCAACAATGGTGGCCAAGTCTTGAGGAAGCCATTTCCAAAACCCAACCATAGAAGAGAATAGGAGGGTAAGGAGATCACATACCCACCTTTGCATGGACGTTTCGTACATATTGTATGGCTTATTTAAGTTGAGTTACAACATCTCTTTCTATTTATTTTAGCCTCATTGACCCTAGGGAAAACAATCTTGCTATATGAGGTCAATGAGAGCACTTAGGACTTTGTAGAGATGCCATGTTCTAGTATATGCTATATGATGAATTTTGGTTGTATGAACAGATTATAAACATATTATAAACCATGATTATGATGTCATTTAGGTGTAGTAATGTATGATAAATCATTCTACCTTGTTGTTTAAGTGTTGGGAGCATATTGGATGAGATAGTTAGGCTTGTAGAGATGCCATGTTCTCGTATATGCTAAATGATGCATTTTAGGTTGTATAAACAGATTATGATCAGATTGTAAATCATGATTTTGATGTTATTTAGGTGTGATAATGTATGATAAATCATTCCATCTTGTTGTTTAAGCATTGGGAGCATGTTTGATGAAATAGTTAGGCTTGTAGAGATGCTATGTTCTCGTATATGCTAAATGTTGCATTGTTGTATTAACAGATTATGAACAGATTATAAACCCTTATTATGATGTTATTTATGTAGTAATGTATGATAAATCATTCTACTCTTGTTGTTTAAGTGTTGGGAGCATGTTTGATGAAATGGTTAGGCTTGTAGAGATGTCATGTTCTCGTATATGCTATATGATGAATTTTGGTTGCATAAACAGATTATGATCAGATTATAAACCATGTTTATGATGTTATTTAGGTGTGATAATGTATGATAAATCATCTATCTTGTTGTTTAAGTTTTGGGAGCATATTTGATAAAATGGTTAGGCTTGTAGAGATGTCATGTTCTCTATATGCTATATGATGAATTTTGGTTGCATAAACAGATTATGATCAGATTATAAACCATGTTTATGATGTTATTTATGTGTTATAATGTATGATAAATCACCCTATCTTGTTGTTCAAGTGTCGGGAGCATGTTTGATGAAATGGTTAGGCTTGTAGAGATGTCATGTTCCGTATATGCTAAATGATGCATTTTTGTTGATGAACATATTATAATCAGATTATAAACCATGATTATGATGTTATTTATGTGTATTAATGTATGATAAATCACCCTATCTTGTTGTTTCAAGTGTTGGGAGCATGTTTGATGAAATAGTTAGGCTTGTAGAGATGCCATGTTCTCGTATATGCTAAATGATGCATTTTGGGTTGATGAACAGATTATAATCAGATTATAAACCATGATTATGATGTTATTTATGTATTGATGTATGATAAATAACCCTATCTTGTTGTTTAAGTGTTGGGAGCATGTTTGATGAAATGGTTAGGCTTTAGAAAGATGCCATGTTTCACTATATGTTAGATGATGAATATGTTGTAAAGTATGTTTATGATGATATTCATGTGTAGAGATAGATGATGAATTATTCTATCTTGTTTGTTTAAAGTTGGGAGCATATTTGATGAAATGGTTAGACTCATATTTGATGAAATAGAAAGAATGAATATATATGCCTTGTTTGTGACTTCTATTCTATGTTGACTAGTTAATTGTTTGAGTGGAGTTTTATGGGTTTAATAACCTTAGTAAACAGATTGTAAAGTATGTTTATGATGATATTCAAGGGTAGAGATATATGATAAATCATTCTATCTTGTTTGTTTAAGTGTTGGAAGCATGTTTGATGACTTTAACGAAAGTATATATGCCTAACTTGTGACCGTGATTCTATGTTGCCTACTTAAATGTTTGATTTGGGATCTTATGGGTTTAATGACCTTAGTAACCTATTGATTCATGTTAGTATGGACATAGGAGAGTATTGAGGCCAACGGCTTTATACCCCTAATTTTTGAAAGATTGATTATGACTCAACGGAGTTGACCATTGGGTTAGTATGACATTAAGAGAGTAATATGCCTAAGTCCTACGAATTTTGGGTAGTATTAATGGAGGTTAAGCCTCCAAGAATTTTTAAAGTGTATGAAGAACACTTGATGATTAGAGTCTTGATTTTTATCTCTAATGTGATTATGTGCTAGTTGTGAAGTAAAAGCATGACTAGATGATTGTAGAGTACATGCCTACTTATTTGAGCATATGATAATGTATTACGGTGTTTGAAGTTTGAGTCCACCGAGTCTTTTGAGTTTTTGGGGCGGACGATGCATCATCTTCAAATTGTGAGATTCGTGATTTTGATGGATCGCCGCCGGATTGCACACACCCCCATCGATGGCCACGGTAGGGAAGTAGTTGATCTCGCTTGTAGTATGGAAACATGACTTTGATAACTATCTGAACTCGAAAGGGAAATGTCTGGGACATCGATATCCACGAAAGGGATATCGAGGACACATAAAGGTTTTGCACGTGTTTTTGCAGAGCGACACCGGAGTGAAAAGGTAATCAGATCAACCCTTTTGTATGAATTGACTCACGAGTGCTTATATGTGAATAATGTGCTACGTGAATATGATATGATATGAAATGATGGTTGATTGAATTAATGAAATGTTATACTTGTTGATAACATGATATTCAAGATTGTTAAGTATGAATGTCTTGACATGATCATTTATGAAATGTATATTATGCCAATAGTATGAATTATTATTGTTGAGCATGATGCCATGATAGGAAGTTATGTTAGTAACTTGCTAAGTCTTTATGACTTACTCCTATTTGTTTTGAATTGTTTCCTAGATCCGAGCCGAGCGGCGGTTCAAGTGAGTATCGATTTGCGTTGGAGAAGCTTTGACGAGGTTGCTACCTTGTAATTTTAGAATCCTTTCTTTTGGCAAGGATTTATGGGAACATAAAGTTATATAAACTTTATGGGTAGCAAGACTTTACGTGTTTGATTATTAGTACTTATGTTAATTAGCACTTAATCTTTCGAGAGTCGACATGTGTTAGTCGTGCCTTATGTAATTATGATGCTCATGCCTTAGTTGTTTTAACCATGTATTGGTTAGTTTATTATGCTTGTTATCCGGCATGTTTTTAGCCATTAAGCATGTTAGACTAGAGTTGTAGACTTAGTTTAATGTTGGGTTCCGACCGTAACGCCGACGATGACTTGGTATATACTGCGCATAAATTGTTATCACATGATTTTATTTTTTGACCAAGAGATTCATTATCTCTAAGGTTGTCATAGTTTGAGCTTGTTAGCTCGGCGCCACCGTTTAATTATATTACGCTCGCATGTTAAAGTTTTGGCGCATCGCCATGGCCTTACCCGTTATTTCGTTATCTTGTACGGCACGACCGGTGTCTCGTGTTGGGATTCGGCCTGTCGTCACATCTCTCTCGTTGTTAGGCAAGTATGGGTTCCAAAAGCTTTGACCTTAGGGGACTCAAAAAGAAAATGCAAAAGGGACCTTGTTGTTTTAATTCTTTTTCGTGAATGCTTCATGGCTATGAATCGAAAACAAAGTCCGTACCGACGTTGGTGCCAAGACACATGATAGGAAATGTAAGTCTTCTTATTACGATATAGTCAAGCCAAAGGACCCATTGTTATTTTCGGAGACAATGCAAGAGGAAAGACAATTTGATAATGGCTCAATCACTGAGGAAGTCTCTCCATCAACAAAGTTTCTAAATGAAGGGCTTAAAGACAACCTTCTCCGAGTTATTATCCCATTCCCTGACAAAGGATTACATATTAATTCAACTCCAACTGCCTCATCAAAGATAGTGAATCCTCGCTCTACAATACCGACCGAAATAGAAAGGAAGTGCATCTATGTCGGGACTTAAATTCTAGGAGATTCTCAAACCTCGCTTAAATAACAACGTTCATGACAACGATTGGCTATGTAATGGCGCCTGGTCATACCTCAACTTCAAGCACCTTCCAAGCTCTCAAAAATGGGCTTGTCAAAGGTCTACCCACGGTGTTCTGCCAAGCGAATGACGACGTTGTAGAGCTTGCCAACTAGAAAAATCCTCTCAAGTCTTCCTTCAAAGAAAGTCTGTCTTATCAACAAACAAACCTCTTCAACTCTCACATATGGATCTCTTTGGACCAATCACTACAAGATTTCTAGAGACAAGTATACACTTGTAGTAGTTGATTTTCTACTCTAGACACCGATTGAAACAATGACATCAAAAGATGAGACGTATTTGATCTAGTTTCACACGGCTTTCTTTAAGACTTTCAAAATCAAAGCTTGAAGACATTAGTGACATAAGACGACAATGGCAATCAATTCAAGAATAATGGTGTAGAAAGATAAGATGAGCCTCACATGATCAGCCACAATCTCTTCAAGGCCGGTATTCTCAACAAAATAGAATGGAACGGAAGCAAATGTAACATCGATCGAAGCAAGAAGAACAATACGTTAAGCTAAACTTCCAAAGTACTCGCATAAGTCAACTCAGTAAGTTTTACCTTAAAATAGATCCTTGGTAAACAAGTTATAACAAAACTCCATATGAAATATGGAGAGGAAGAGCCCCCAACATAGGATTTCTTAAAATCTTTTATCGTGAAATGTTATTCTTCATAATGGAAAAGAATATAG
>JABEVN020003611.1:0-17571 GCA_013146195.2 Codonopsis lanceolata | reverse complement strand
GAATCTCCGCATCTGGAATAACTTCCACTTATAAACTGCCATCTTGATGGTAAGGAAAAGATGAAAAAAGCATTGGCGGGCATGGAAAATTCAAGGCGTCACATCTAGAGCGAGCGAAGGCTCGGCCAATCCATCGACAAATACGCCCAGATCAAATAAGGAGGAGGAGGAGGATGAAACATTGTTCTTAAGAAATCTTCATGAGATCCTTTGGAAGTCAGCGGCAGGCATCTTATATTTGTCCAAATCTTGAAACTGTTTGGTATAAGATGTGGCTCAATCACATGGAGGAGGTGGAGGAGGATGCCGTCGGGCTCTAAGTAAATGGGACATGTTGGCGATTGACCGGCTCACCCGTATATATGAATCACACATAACGGACACCATCAAAATCCGGCAACAGCTCAAGCAATGTTACCTCAATGGGCCTACCGGGTGCTTCCAAGGAAACAGGTCCGAACGAGAAGTTGAGTTTGCCACTACGTCGCTTCAAATCCAGGACTCGACATATCTTGACAACCGTCTATCTTCTTCGATTCGCATTTACAAATTTAAGCAGAGATATGGTGGGCCCGGGCGTCGCTACAGCGATGTGCACAGTAAAAATCAAAACAGAATAGGCCCACACGAAAAGAAAAAACAACAACAAAAGGGGTAAAAGTCAGCAAAATAAAGAAAAGGGTATATGTGAAGAGAATATATATCTTTGAAAAAGAAAAAAAAAAAACCTCCACCTCGAGGCGGCAAAGCCGATCATCACCTTCGAGTCGTTCAGGAGCTCGGTTTGTCCATATTAAAGTAAAGCTCGGCCAAGCCAAGCCGGCTGCCCCAATCAACTTTCATCACACTCTCACACCGGATCTGGGAGGCGGCTCGGAAATCCTAGAAATCCTCAAGGTGGCGAGGCATTGGCAAAAGAGCGTGCCAGAGAAAAAATAAGAATGTCAGGGCAAGGCGGTCACGTCACGAGGCGCTATCCTCGGGATCAACACGACATTCCTCAAAAGCCATGTCTTTACACTAGGAATGGTTCTCAGCGTCGGCCCGACTTGTACTGAGGGCTCGAATCCCAAAGATCTCCACCTCTTCGTGGCGTTCGCGGGAGAGTTAAAGTCAGTTCAGTTTCCGCCCAATCTTG
Organism: Codonopsis lanceolata; assembly: GCA_013146195.2. Taxonomy (NCBI): domain Eukaryota; kingdom Viridiplantae; phylum Streptophyta; class Magnoliopsida; order Asterales; family Campanulaceae; genus Codonopsis; species Codonopsis lanceolata. Next base: position 16,433 of record JABEVN020003611.1, on the reverse strand, counting down.
GTAGAAATCTGGGTAATAGCGCATGAAATCCGCAGAGTCATGGTAATCTCTCCCGGTGAGGTGGAAAGTGTGTGGTATCCCACCAAAAGTTCGCGACACGTCAAAATAGCTGTAGCTACGGAAGGGAGTAAAAGCCCGCATAAAAACTCCCAGACCCGTGTCCTCTATCAGTGTCTGAGCTGCCGGAGGCATCAAATGAAATATGTCCAAAACACTGGAACAGGAGGCCCTAGTTTTGTCCAAAACCTTGCGCTCCTCGGAACAAAAGAGAGGAGGAAAATCAAGGTAAGCATCCCACAAACCTTTTCTTCCTGTACATTCAATACATCAGATTTATTCAAGGATTTTTTTTAAAAAAAAAAATATATACATATGATATTAAAAATTATTTTGTACATAAAAATCCATATTATCATTTTCAAGTACATACAAAAATACTTTGCATAAATATACATATAAAAGAAAATAATAAATAAATAAATAATAAAGTACATACTTTGCATTTAAAATATACATGCCATATTTCTTTTATTTTCATATTTGTGTAAAAAATTTTTGTTTTTTTACATTCACATTAAAAAGAACATCTCATTGTATATTCAGCATCGCATTTGCATCAAAATAAAATGATTCATGCATCATTCCTTGCATTTATTAGTTAATAAACAGTATCAAGAGTGCGCGGAAAAGAAATTTAAGAATGCCATCTGCCATGAAAAAATAATATCTACTTGGCATTTCTTATATCCCTATACCATCAGCATGCATAAAATATATGTTCTAGTACATAAAATATATCTGTTAAGTCATGTATATATCCGAAAATATGTCCGAAAAATGTGTTCAGAAAATTCTGCATTTCATTCCGAAAATTCCGCCATGTGAATATATGCCATGTAAAAATATTTTCAGAGCTAAAACATGTGTCATATAGCTTTATTTGCATTAACATTATAAACTATGCATAGTAGAGTCAAATAGTAACTACTAGTTCAAATTGGGCATCGCAAAAATAAATTGTCCAAATTTCATGCATTATTACCAAATTTGCATCATTTTAGTTCATAAATCACATATATAAATATCATAAACTGCATATATATGCTCCAAAAGTCCAAAACAGCACAGAAATTGAACAGATCTGAAAAATTGATCAAGTGGGTGGAAGAAAATCATACTCACATTGGAATCAGGGAGATTCGACACGTGCTTGTACCAGTCCCTCACCAAATTACCCATCATCTTTGTGAATAATAATAACCAACTTTGTTCCGAACCAAAGGAGGGAGTTCTTGTTTTTTCTTATCAGATTCCGGGTCCATCGGCGCCTTTCCTTTTCTAGATCTAGAAGAAGAAGCCATCTGCACAGGAAAACAAAATTTTGACGGAAGAAAATTGAGAAAAGGAAAGAAAATGAAAAAAAATGAAAGAAGAAAGCTTACCTTCGTCAATGGAGGAAAAGAAATGAAGTTGAAGAAGAAATGAAGGCTTTTGCCTTCATTCTCCCGTAGGTGATGGAAAAAAGGGAGGAAAAAGTGATATTTTCACTTTTCCCCCTCCAAGCAAATCAACATCTGCACTCAAGTCCTTCAAGTTTCAAAGCTGCAAAGTGGTCCCTGAAACTTAACAGAAAGTTAACAAAAGTGATTCTTGTTAAACCATATTTGATGATCTTTCACCCAAAAGACAAGAAAAGTTCATATCTCCCGCAAGTCAGCTACCAGACAAGCAGAAAATTCAGCAGCAAAGGTAACTTCCTCTTCTCTCTTGAAAAAAAAATCATCAATAAAAAAAAATCAAAGAAAAAAAAATCAAAGAAAAAAAAATCAATCAGAAAAAAAAATCATCCAGAAAAAAAATCAAAGAAAAAAAATCAATCAAAGAAAAGAAAAATCGATCAAAAGAGACAAAAATGATGAAAAAAGCAGACCAAGGATCCCAGCAGGGATGAACTACGACGGTCTGATTCCCTGAAAAGGGATACGTAGGCAACCTACGTTGGTGGGCACGACCATCACAAAAAAAAAAAAAAAAAAAAAGGAAAGAATAAAATTCGGCAAAGGCGGCAGAATAGCGGATCAAATCGGTGAATCGGAAGCGGTCAAAAGCAAACAGGTAAGAAAGGTAAGGAAGGTAAGATTTCTTATTTTGCCTTCAGAAAATAAAAGAAAAATCTTTTTCAAAAAGGGTTTTTTCTGTTTCAAAAAAAAAAAAAGAAAGGAAAAAAGAGGAATATTCAAAAAAAAAAAAGAAAAAAAGAGAAGAAGAAAAAGAAAATTCTTTATCGTATCCAGCAGGTCTCGGTCGGTTGGATACAGTTTTTGAAAAATTTGAAGAAAATTCTTTGTCGTATTCGATGACAGGTATTGATCGGTCGAGTACAGTTTTCGAAAATCTGAAGGTCCTCTTATTGTGTTTGGAAGAAAGGTATTTGACCCGGCCGGACACAATTTTGAGATTGATCTCTTAACATATTTCCACGGCGGATAGAGACCGGTTGAAATATGGTTTTCGAAATACACAAAAATCTTCATACCGTATTTGACAACGGTTTCGGACCGAAAGAATACGGCTTTTCGAAAAACATGAAAATATTTTCTTCTTCAATTTGGTTGTTTGTTTCGGCTTAGGCCGAACTACGCTTGGTCTGATTCCTTTTATTAAGGGATACGTGGCGACCTACATTAGTAGGTCCGACCATCGAGCATTTAATTTGCGAGATTTGCTTAAAATTACGATAACCTCGCTATAAGCCGACTAAAAATGTCTAGGATATGGAGGTTTGATAAATTGTTGCATTATAAGCGCTACCATTGCATATTTCTCCCTCGTTTTGAAATGAAACGAAATTGGAGAGTCTATTCTAATCAACGATGTTCATCTACTCGATAGGCTGCGGGTTACCGTAGACTCCATCGTTGAGGGGCTGTAGACACCCCATTTCGTACCCCGGATACATGACATGACAAAAATATCAAGATTCTGTTAAAACATTAACAAATGTCAAGTTCGAGGTCAAAATTGCAAAAGGACAAAGCGGGATGCACAAAAGGACAAATTGCAGGGGCCAAAGTGTCAAAAATGAGCAATGTTTGAGGTTTAGGCACCACCTACCAAAGGTTTGGGTGTGGCGCCCAAACCCCTATAGGGTGGCACCCAAACCTCCTTTCCCCAACACTATTCAACGCAAAGTTTGCCGTAAAATGCAATTCATCGAACGCGGTGTACAACTCTCTGATGCACGGAAGGAAATCTCAAAATTCCAGCGATGTCCCAGCCTCCTCCTATAAATAGAGGCCTCCGGCTCCTTCATTCAACACACCTGCTTTGCGTAAAATTTCTCTGCGTCTCTGTTACGCTGAAGAAATAAATACCGATAGATAAATTTCTAAAGCCTCGAAACCCTGCCAAACCTCCGCCAAACACAAATCCAACCGGTAGAAGTGTTCCTTAGCCCCCGCCTAGGTATCCACCCTTTTTCCCTGGCCCAAAATCGTGGATAGCAGCGGTTGCTCGCCGATTTAAAAGGCCAAAATAGCCGATGGTAGCCGCTACTCGCCAAAATTTAGCCTTTTCCACCAAACAAACAACTGTAAATAAGCAGCTACCCCGCCCGATCCCGAGGCCGAAAGTAACTTTCTTTGAGCGCTACGCTGCCCAAATTCACACAACACACAACTTCAACCGCACTGCACTGCACGAGTAAAAAGACTCTCTCTCCCCGAGGGACAGAGCGAGCACACCCCTACGCCGTTTGTAAGCCTTTATTGTTAAAGTTTTTTTTTATTTTTATGTAATAGTATTATTTCCAGTCCGGCCCAATGTAAATATATAAGCAGTTGTGCTGCCCGGATTTTATTAGGAAATAGTACTAAATGTAGCCGTTATTATGGCAAAATATTTTTAGATAAATTTGTATTTATTTACTTTATTTATTCAATAAAGTCTTTATTTGTAAATGTATTATTTCCGATCCGGTTCAATATTAAAATATAAGCAGTTATGCTGCCCGGATTTTGTTAGGAAATGATACTAAATAGAGCCGTTATAATGGCCAAATATTTTTAAATGTGTCTGTAATTATTGGAAAGAGGCGGCTGCGAGTCCAGAATAATGTGGACCACGAATGTATCCTCTTAATTTTCCCTTGTCAAAATAAGACCTTATTTATTTGCTAAGTAAATGTGACAATAAGCATACTTCAGCCCAAAAACGCTCGAGACCGAAAAGGCGAAGTTGGGTGCCTAGCACCTTCCCAACTCGTAACTTAGCCTCCGAACCCGCTTTCTAAAATCTCGGTTTTTTTTCGGTTTTCCTTTATTTTTGCCTTAAAATAAAGGTGGCGACTCTAAAACATTTTGGATCCAAAGGGGCCTTGCAACATCTTTCTTTGCACTTTCAATGCTCTCCCCTAAACAAGGGAGAATGAGAATGGAAAGGTGATGTATTCCTATGTCCTGGTATCCCCTAAACAAGGGATAACTTGACGTAGAAAACCCAAAGCACTCATAATGATCCAAAATAGGCCATAAGGCTATTTTCATAAAATCCATAGTGGGGGCGTCGCAATATTCTTTCTTGCACTTCTCTATTTTTACCTGAAAGATAAATGAGAGAATGGGAATGGAAGAGTAATGCATTCCCATATCCTGTTATCCACGAAATAAGGGATAACTTGACATGGAAAACCATAAGTTCCCATATTGGATACAAAATTCACTCAAGGAAACCGAGGCACATTCCAACGTGCTAATATAGACAGCACTCCTCTCGCACTTTGGATTTCGTCTTCCCCTAAACAAGGGAGGGTGGAACGAGAGCAGGGTGTCCATCACGCACGCACGCTAATCCCTATCCGGCGGGCGCGGGAGCACATTTCCGAACCTCATTGATGGTCGACTAACAATGCATCACCGGATCGATGACATTAAAAGATATATCGAGCAGAGAATATTGCCTGACGAAAAGGAAAGGGCATGGGCCATGGCGAGGAGATCATCGAGATACACTGTAGTCGGGAACCTGCTGTATCGAAGATCCTTCTCAAAACCCCTTTTGAGATGCGTTCGCCCCGAAATCATGCAGGATTATTAGCCGAAGTGCATGGGGGAATATGCGGAAGCCATTCCGAAGCACGTAGTCTGGTCGACAGAATCATTTTCCACGGTTATTATTGGCCAACAATAAGAAGGGATGCCGAGCGACATGTCCAGAAATGCGATAAATGCCAAAGGTTCGCCGATATTCCTAGGTTTCCCTCGGCCCCCCAAACACCAGTAATAGCATCGTGGCCATTCGACATCTGGGGCCTTGACTTGATTGGCCCATTCCCCTTGGCAAAAGGACAGAACAAATTCGTGATAGTCGCAGTTGACTACTTCACCAATGGATAGAGGCGCAACCTCTGGTGAGCATTACCGAACAGAAGGTAATTAACTTTGTTCAAAATCAAATCTGGTGTAGATTCGTACTGCCAAGAGCCATCAATTCAGATCATGGCACCCAGTTCTCCCAACAATTCACGATGAAGTGCCATGAGAGAGGAGTCCATCATTGGAAGTCATCAGTAGCACATCCCCAAGGAAACGACCAGGCTGAAGCAGAGGACAAACATATTCTTCGTGCTCTGAAAAGAAGGTTGGATGAAAAGAAAGGAGCTTGGCTAGAAGAACTCCCGATGGTATTATGGTCTATAAGAACCTCGACACGAGGATCAACAGGTGAAACCTCATTTTCTTTGCCATACGGCTCTGAGGCATTGGCCCCTGTTGAAATGGCCTTACCAACAATTAGGGTAACTCACTATGACTAGGAAGCCAACAAGAAAGTTAGGGAGCTAGACCTCGACTACCTGGAAGAAAAAAGATTGGAAGTAAGGTTCAGGTCAGTAAACTACAAAAAACTGGCAAAAGCCCATCACGACAAGTGCATAAGAGCTCGCTCGTTCGCCATCGGAGATCTAGTCCTAAGAAAGATTGAAGCCACAGGAAACAAAATAGAGGTAACAAGTTGTCACCAAACTGGGAAGCACTGACAATATAAGGGCTAGAACTTACAGACTCTCCAAACCAGACGGAACTCCCCTAAAAAATCCTTGGCATTCTGACCATCTCAAAAAATATTAATAGTAAATGTAATAAAAGCACTTCTTTTTCTAACAACCAACGCTTGACAAGGAAATGGTTATATTATTACAACCACCTCGCTCGCCGAGGGAAGCAACGACCCTTGCAAAAAGAATTAGCACTTAAGGCAAATACAACCACCTCTCTCACCGAGGGAAGCAACGAGTGTAAAAAGAATTAGCCCTTGAGGCAAAAACAACCACCTCGCTTGTCGAGGGAAGCAACGGCCCTTGCAAAAAGAATTAGCCCTTGAGGCAAATACAACCACCTCGCTCGCCGAGGGAAGCAACGACCTTTGCGAAATGAATTAGCCCTTGAGGCAAAAACAATCACCTCGCCCGCTGAGGAAAGCAACTGCCCTTGCAAAAAGAATTAGCCCAAGAGGTGAATAAAACTACCTCGCTTACCGAGGGAAATAACGATCCTTGTAGAAAGAAAACTAGCCCTAGTGGCGAAAAAATGCAAACAAAAGCAAAAGAAACTACCAAAACATAATAATAGACAAAAGGTGGTACATTGTTCGAGATAAAATTAAAAATTACAAGGGGTCCGCTACCCCCACCTCATCCCGAGCTGCTTGATCATCGCCTCCCATATCTGTTTCGACAGCTCATCCATGTTTGTCTTCTGCCCCTCCAGATCTCTCATCAACTGGTCTCCCACAAAATCATTAGGAGAGCCTGATGGAACCCCCATCTCAGCATAAGGAAGAAAGTTGTCCTTCACCCAAACATCGTGGGCCGAAAATTGGACGAAGAGGTTGTCGCCATCAACAGAGGAGGAACCCATTCAGGGGCTTGAGCCTTTAGATCCGCTTTTTGGATCTCCTCCAACTTTTCTCGATCAAAAGGGACAAGAGAAGAAGCAGCTCGACACTCAAACCCGAAAGATTCAAGAGCGGCCATCTGGACAATAGTAAACATCGAATGCCGACGGCCGCAGTAGCCTTGAAAGTCTGAACTCGACTCTTCTCCATAATATCCAGAGCCTTGTCCCCGTAAGCGGCCGACGCGAGATAGTCAGCAATAGCCTGGTCCCTAGTCGTCATGGACGCAGCCTCGGCCTTCAACCGATCATTTTCCAGGGACAAAGCCAGCAACTCGGCCCTCAGCTTCTCGTTGGATTGAGCCACCCGCTCCCCCTCAGCAACCTTCGCCTTCAAACCCTTCTCGGCCTCCAGCCACCTGACCTTTGCAGATTCCAGCTGGGATACGTCTCCCTTCTTCACCACCAGCTCGACCTCAAAGCCGCAACGCTATCCAGCAAGGCAGAAGCGTCGGAGCGAAGACTCTCAACCTCTCGCCCCAACAAAACGACGGCCCCCCCAGGCCGAGACCATCCTTTCCTGATAAAAAGCCAAGCATATGCCAAGCTGAAAAAGAGCAAATGAAGCAACAACAAGGGGGTCACTAACCAAATAAGGCAGCAACAAAAGACAAACAAATAAATAGGAGAAGAGAAGGATCAAAAGTTCACCTCGCTTATGAAAAGGGCACTAAGGTCGTCCAGCTGAGAATCAGGCAGAGAGGCCGCCCCTTCGGCAGATTCCCGAGGAACCATCTGTGCCGACAGTCGATGAGCATATCTGGCAAAAGGAGGGGGGGAGGCTGGCAGCCGACTTATTGAGGTACCCCAAAACGAAATCATTATCCCCAACTACCTCGGAGCGAGCCCCTTCGCCGATCTCAACCTCGGCAGAATCGCCTTGCGTGACAGCGGGGCTATTGCCAGAATTGATCCTCTGTCGCTTGGGTTTAGGGGCCCCAATAGGGGGGGTAGTGAGGCCTTGGCCTTGCCCCGAGAAGGAATTCTGCTCGCAGCCTTGAAGGGTCCTCTAGAACACCCTCCAGGGGAAAAACCTCTTCCTCACCACGAGAAGCTGCTTGCTCCAGAGTAGCTATCAGCTCCTCCCTTCGCTTCTTGGCCTCTTCCTTTTTCTAAGTTATCAGCTCATCGCGAGTCACTCCCATATTTGCACAACAATACTGGTGTCAAAAAAAAGAGATAAGAAAAGAAGAAGAGCGAAGAAAAGGGGGAGGCGAAAGAAACGAAAACCAAAGAAAACAAACAAACCACCTGGCACGAGGCAGCCATGCTTATGTTTCCCCTTGCAAGTCAAACACTCCGAGCCAAATACACCCCCCTGATGCATCGACCAGCCTTCGCAGCTCACATACTTGACACCCGAACAAGCCGTTCCGACTTCCTCGTGCTTCACCGAAGAAACCCCAAACCTGGAGAGAAGAAGGTCATTTCCCACAATTGCCTTCCAGTTATAACTATGGACCTGTTCGCCCAGGACATTGAACAAGGGGGCTTCCATGGCTCGCTTCATGGTCAGGTCGACCGAACTCAACTTCTTCATTACCATGGGGCTCTCCTTCAGGTATCTCAAAATTCCACCCGCCACTGCACTCCACCAACAGAACTTTGTTTGACCATTTATGGTCCTTGTGAACAAAATTGGCCATGGGGGGGAACCTATGCGCGTGTCTACTTTTGGTCATCCGAAGCATAGCAAGACCCACCTTGAAATAATGGCATAACAAAGAAAGGGAGGGCTTGAACCCCTGCGCCCTGGCACACACAATGAAGGACACTAATGCCCTCGTCAAATTAGGGGTCAGATCCAAAGGAACGAAGCTTGTCTCGCTCAAAAACTCGCAAATAAACGGATCGAGTGGAAGCCGCAGCCCAGATGACTCAAAAAGGGAAAGATAAAAGCCAACATGACTCCGAAGCTGACGGAGCTCCCCCAGGCTCAAGGATAGGTCGGGAGCTGAACCTAAAAATGATCAGAGCCATACTTCACGGCCCACTCGGCTACATCCTCGGGGTGATATGGTTCTTAAATGGCCGAAGATAGCAAGACGCTCTCTCGCCCTCTACCTCCCGAGCCTCTGACCGACCCGAAACTGACGCACCACCACTGCTAGACATCCTTTCAACTCGCCGAGACTCCAACACTCTTTCAGCTCGACGATAGTGCAACACTTTCTCCCTGGTGAAAAATTGAGTTATTAGACTTAAAGCAATACGCTCCATGCTCGCAAAAACCTTCATAGGGACATTTAACGGGTAGTCCAGGGCCGAGAAAACTTCGTCGTTGTATTTCCAGTGCGAGCTCACTTTTACCCCGGAATCGCAAGAAAAAACCTCACCTCCCTAGGGGTAACAGCCTTCCAGCTGCCTTGGGACTGGCGATACATGGGACCTCCACGAGGGGACTTGCTGAAAACGGAGTCCAAAAAAAGATCATCCTCGCCATAATCTATAGAAGAAACTGAAGCAGGGGAAGAACAGCCCGAGCTCCGCGGATCAACAACAGTTTCAACCCAAACTGTTGGGCCAACTGTGCGCTCCTCACCATGAAACACACTAAAATGAGCGCCGCAATGCGCAGACCATAAGATCCCTTCGTCCCCCTATTTGTCTCAACACTAACACTTAGCTCGGTAACATCTTCAATGGGCGAAGATAAGTCTACAAAATCCACCAAAGCATTGGCCTCTGTCTCGGCAAAGGGAGAACCCCTCGACGTTTCTTCAGGAGGAGAGGACACGTCGGCAGAAACCTCAGGGTTCTTAGGCGAAGGACACCTAATTGTCAAGGCCCTAACAAATCCCCCTAGACCATGGTAAGACAGTATGGCTGAGGCCCCAACACAACCAGGAAGTAGGCTCCTGATCATTAATGGCCTCACCTTGTCAGACAAATCGTTAGAGCTCGAAGAGCTATTGGAAGAGGAAGGATCAAGAATGTAATAGGGAGGCCAGAGCATTTTCGAACAAACAGAAAACAGGTCCAAGGGAAAAATAGAAAAGGTAAGTCTGGGGCTTACCGTGATACAAACGAAGAAATAGTCTGATTTTCCGCCGAAAACCTAAGCAAGTTCGGAGCCTCCCCTGAAAACACACGAAGCTGCCGGAATAACAATTAGGAAAGGAAAACTGGGAAAATGAGTGTCCCTCACCGAAATATCACTGACACACGAAAAAGGAAGTAGGACACTTACTGGGTTAAGGAACAAGGGAAGACACAAAGGATCCCTGGAAAAAATCTCGTCGGAACTTATTTGAATGCAACGAAGAGAGAAGAAAAAGAATGGTGTGAAGAATGAAAAGCAGTAAAAGTAAAGAGGATGAAAATGGAGGCTATAAATACCAGATTCAAAGCAACGCCATTTTCAAAACCCGGTTAAGCCCACGAGCATTCCCAAGGAACATTTAAGAACACTGCCTCGATTTCCCGCCCAAATGATTCATCTCACGGAAAAAGGCGGCGCTACAGGGGTTTTGAAATTTGAAAAGACACCCTACATTTAATGTTTTGACAGAAGGAAGGAGCCTTTATGATGGCCCAATTTCCCACAAAAGATAAACTGTCATCGCTACTCTCATACGAGCGACGAGCCAAGAAAGCAAATCGCAAACCCAAGGCAAGAGTCAGGGGCGAGGCCAAAGCATTCCACACCACTCGGCCCAAGCCCAGGGGATGCTGAGAAGAGACATTGGTATTTGCCGACCTAGTCACACTTTGGGCAGACTGGGCCACGAAAACGAATGTGTCAAAACCATGAGCAACCTGACCGTGCCCAAAGAACTTTCCCTATCCACAATTCTTCTCATGAGTCCTCCAATCACCCACAATTCTTCTCATGAGTCCTCCAATCACTCACAATTCTTCTCATGAGTCCTCTAAATACCCACAATTTTTCTCATGAGTCCTCCAATCGCCCTTCATCTCCATCCCCCCCCGTCACTAAAATCATCAATCGGTGCATGTTTCAGAAGATGAAGAAAGCACGAACAGCTCGCGCAAAAGGACTGGGACTAATCGATTGACTTCTTGGCCGCCAAATGTCGACCCTGACCAAGAAGTGGGGGGCTACTGAATGATCTAGGCAGGAGCCAACTAGAGACCCAAAACAATTCGATCGACCATACAACGGACCTGTCGAGGTAATTTAGTTAGTAACCAAGTCTTGGTCATTTTTGCCGAACAACTCTGGCTCGGCACGACCGGTCTTTCTCTTCATCAGGGCGAAAGTATATGATCCCACCACGACAAATACTCTTCATGCTCGATTCATCGCCGGCATTCATCCCGATAAGGTCACTACACTGTAGCTCTACCTCAACCTGATCATACGACAAAAGTACTGCCACATTCAGCCAACTGCTCCCCTGATAGACGTCCATCTATTCAAATCATTCACCTAATTTAGCGCCAAGATGATGATGAAGCGCCGCCCTGCTCCACCAATGAGAGGCGGCCACCTCTCGCCCAATTATCCGCAATACCACAGTCCGATAGGGTATATAAAGGGAAGGGAAAAGTCTTCAAAAGGAGGAAGAAAAAAAAAGGAGCACCCCTAGAGAGAAACTTCAAGCATCGATCATCACCAAAAACAACTTCAAACCCCCGTTATTCTCCCTACCTCTAGCCTGAAATCTCTCATTTCAATTCAGTTTAAGCAATAGTCCGTGTAACAATCATAACTCAGGTATTAGAGAGGGTTTGTTAATGTTTGAAAGCACAATACGCCAGATATCCTTAACGAATCATAATAGACTCATCATATTCCGTTGTCCTGCGTCAACATAAGACAAGATCACCGTTTTTGCGTGATCACTTTTAATAAGTTATTAATTATTAATAATCAATGTCTTGATACAATTGCCCTTCTAATCTTCTTTATTTAAAATTTTAAATAATTTTTCAATGTTAACTAATTATTATGTTTCCCTTTCTCATTTTTTTATTTTTATATTACCAAATAAATTATATAACATCAAATTACGAATTACGAATTTAAAATATAAAAAAACTAGAATGATAAAATCCATTAATGCATATGTGTTTAGAAAATGTTTAAAAAATTATACAATATGTTGACGATTGTATAATATATTTGAAAGTTTTTGACATTAAAATTTAATTTGCTTTGAAAAAATCCTATGAAGGAATTAAATGAAAAATAATGGAAGAAAACATATATTATTTGAGAAAATACGAAAAACAAAAATAATTAAGTTACAAACATAAAATATAAAAATAAAAATTACTTGACTATAGACAAATACCTCATTGTAAAACAAGGTAAGCATTTGAAAGGCAATTATGTCACGACAATATTAATGAATGTACTGGATAATAATTTGTAATGTGAATAGCCTCTCCATTTGTAAACACTTGTAAAAGTTTTAGCAAATAGCTATATGAAGTTTTTTGAAAAATAATTTGATTATATTTTGTAAAATGCCACTTATAGTAGCCGTAACGCATAGTAATTTTACGAAGCTTTTCAAAAAGAGCTCCTTGTAAGAAGTCACAATAATTTGAGTCCAGTAACCAAAGAAAACATCGGTTCCTAATCATCTTGGACCACCACCTGAATCACAATCTACTAATCTACCACCTTTTTTGATTAGGGTTGTACTAACCCACCTTCTGATACGCAAAGTACAACAATAGAGTACGAATCAAATAGGAGACTACCAAACTAGCTGACCAGCAACAGGTTGGTCTCCATGTTCAAACAACCAGTCTTGGCTTGGTTATGAGCCCAAGATTTCCACTAATTTTCCCGGGAATTTTCTTCTATTTTGTGCTATTTTTGAGTTAATTATGCTTTAGAAATATTATTATTTGTGTATTTGTGCTTAATGTGGGTTTCCATGCATAATCAAGCATTTATATGGTAATTAGCATACCGTTCGAGGCAATTCCGAGCTAAAAAGTTGAAATGCAAGACATTCGGTCAATGCCCGTTAAGTCCGTTAAGAGTTCCAAGGCAAAAGGAGGGCTAACGGTAGCTAACAGCACTAACAGAGGACCAATATGAGAGAGCTGGGAGGGGAAGGACCTTAGGCGCGCTAATTCCAAAAGCTAGGGGCATCAAGGTAAGTATTGAAAGAGAAGGGGAGGACGGCGCAATTTCCAGATTCTCCTATGCGCGTTGTCGCTTCCCTGTGGTGCCACATGTCCCTTATCCACAATCAGCCGACCCACGGTCTGCTTCCAGGATCGGGTCTGACCTGCAACTGCTCCAGCCTATCTTGCTTCTTCAGCCCTTCTTCCAGCCCATTTCCTCTCACACTCCCTCACGCCTTCAGCCCATTTGACCCCTAGTTTGACCCGCGTCTCCATCACCTGGGCTGTCCTTGATCCAAGCCGTACCCCGCCCCCTTTTCCTTCCCTTTTTTGCCCCCAATTCTTTCTTGTCCTCCCTATTATGCCTCTGCCTTCATTGTGACTCCATTGCCTTCTCTTTTAATTCTGGAAGCAGCCTCCATTTGATTTCTAAGTCCCCATTTTGGGACATTGCTCCCAAATGGGGCACCAGCCCCATTTTACCCAAAAATTCTTCAATTCCTCCATTGCTTGATCACCATTGAAGGTTTGGAGCTTCAAATCAAGGGCTAAGGAAGCATCTACAAAAGATTTCAACCCCGGATTCGCGATTCTTCTGTTTAATTCTTTCAACTTATATTGTTAGATATTTGTTATGATTTCTAGGGTTGATTAATTTTGTAAATGTTGAATTGGTTTATGCTTAATTTATTTATGGAATGAAATTATTTTTCTATGTCCAATGTAGTGTATTAATTTAATCTATCTCTTTATTTAGTACACATTCATGTTAGGTTATTATTTTGTGAACTTAATGCTTTTAATTATTTGGCCAATAATTAAATGATTTTAGAAATATTTAGGATCCGTGAGAGCTACCTTTATATTTTGGACCAATCACTTTAATAGTTGGTGTTTTGTGACACACACCAATAGCCACTGTGAGACTAGGTTTGACACGCGATCGAACCACCTTAGCCATTCGCGAGGTCGGGGATCTTAGGGTTGACTATAAGATGCGAGAGCCTGTGAGTGCCTCGATTTTTGACCTTTCCCCTGCTGCGTGAGGAAGTGGGTGGTTTCAAAACCTTTAAAAGCGCGTGGAATATGCTTGGCCTCAATTGTGAACTCAAAATATGATCAACAGAGTCGCCATCTTTATTTTAAGGAAAAACAAAGAAACACCAAAGGTAACTATATTTGTAAAGGGTTCAGAGGCTAAGTTACAAGGTGGGAAGGGGTAGGCACACAGCTCGCCCTTTCGGTCTCAAAATATTTTTTGGCTTAAATATGCTTTTTTATATTTATTTAACAACTGAAATAAAGCATTAAATATACATATATATCTGCATGCATATAAGGAAATTATTACAGAACTTACAACAGTCTCCTTCTTGGAGTCACAAATACATTTAAATATTTGGTCATAATAACGACTCTTTTTAGTGCTATTTTCCATAAAATTTCGGGTAGCATAACTGCTTATTTTTCTTACATTGGGCTAATCTAAATAACACTTATATATATATATATATATATATATAAACTTTAAATAGCCTACCTCTTGAAACGTGGGGGGCCCGTACCAACTAGCTTCTGGTAGGTTTTAGGGTGTGTTCACTCTATCCTTTAGGGAGAGAGAGTCTTTTGTTGTTGCGGGGATTTGGGTAGAGTGACTGTTTCTTTTAGTTACTTTTTGCCTCGGGATCCGGGCGGTACAACTGCTTGCTTTGCTGACGTTGTTTGCTTGCTGGCATCGGAAATCGGGCAGAGCAATTGCTTGCCTTTTACTGATTTGACGTCTGGATTCGGGCAGGGCAACTGTTCTTTTTGTGATTTTGGATCGGTGGAATAGGGCGGAATCCTAGCAGGGTAACTAGGTTTCACTTTGCCCAGTGGGTTTTAGTGTTTGAGGGAGATTTGGCAAAGCTTCGGGGCTAGAGGGAGAAATTCTCTCGGCGTTCTCTCAATTGCGCGGTGAACTCATTGCGAAACTGTGTTTTCTCACTGTGTGTCGAATGTCTGAATTCAAAAGCCGGATGCCTCTATTTATAGGCTGAGAGTGAGGATTCCTTCGTTGTTAAGTTTTACTTTATGTGCTTCATCGGCTTGTACCACATGCTGAGAAGATTTCACCAAAAGCAAATTGCTATAGTACCTTTGGTACTATTGGGTGCCACCCATAGGGGATGTGGGCGCCGCGCCCAAGGTGGCTGTGGGCGGCGCCCAGGGCCATTTTTCCCTTGATTTTTGGCACTTAGGTCCCCTGCATTTCATTGTTCATGCATTCTACTTTTTCTTTTACATTTTTGACCCTGTAACTTGACATTCGTTAGTTTTTTAACAGTTCTTGATATTTCATGTCATGTTACATACCAGGGGTACGAAATTGGGGTGTCTACAGATCCCCTAAATGATGGAGTTTACGGGTAAACCGAAACTTACCAAGTAAACGAACATCGTTGATAAGAAATAGACCCCCAAATTTCTTGGAAATTATAATAGGGAGGAATGCAATAGGCGATAGTTATAATGCAACAGTTTAGGATGCAGTTCAAATCTCGCATACCCTAAACATATTTAGTTGGTAATAGTTGGTTATCGTAGTTTTTAAGTAGATATGCAAATTAAATGCTCTGATGGTCGCACCTACCAATCCCTTTCTTAGAATTAGACCAAACGTAGCCTCACCAAAGAAACAACAAGCACCGGCGGGGATGCACGGCTTTTTTGGGTTCTGATAGGCAAAAATGGTGGACCATCAAAGATAGGCAAACGATGCGACTTTGTAAAACGCTGCCACCTCAAAGATAGGGAAATGATGAAACTTTAAAAACGCTGCTTCCCTCAGATAAGGAAAACGATGCAACCTTTTAAAACGCGATTTCCCCAGTATAGGGAAAATGATGCAGCCTTTAAAAACGCGTTCCCCTCAGCATAAGGAAAACGATGCAGCTTTTAAAAACGTGTTTCCCTCAACATAGGGAAAACGATGCAACCTTTAAAACGTTTCCCCAACATGGGAAAACGATGCAATCTTTTAAACGCGAAAGCTTTCCAAAGATAGGAAAACGATGCAACCTTTTAAACGTGCTTCCCCAAAGATAGGAAAAATGATGCAACCTTAAAACGCGCTTCCTCAAAGATAGGAAAACGATGTAACCTTAAACACGCCTCAACATAGGGAAAAGCGATGCAACCTTTCAAATGTGCTTTCCCCCATGGAAAGCTGATGCAACCTTTTTAAACGCCAAGCATTCCAAACATAGGAAAGTCGATGCAACTTTAAAAACGTTTCAAAGATAGGGAAAAACCAGGTTGTTCTCTTTAAAACACGCTTTTCCCGGATAGGAAAGCGATGCAACCTTTAAAACGCCGCTTTCCCCAAAGATAGGAAAACGATGCAACCTTTTAAAACATCGCCTCAAAGATAGGATGCAACCTTTAAAACGG
>JABEVN020003610.1:0-17550 GCA_013146195.2 Codonopsis lanceolata | reverse complement strand
ATATATCGGAGCATACCTTCCTATTCGGATAGGTTTCAAAACTCCTGATAGCCAAGCGCCCTTGCGACCTTAAACTCTAGGCCGACCATCACCATCTCTCTTGGAGCCACAAGTTGTCGACTAGTACTCCCCAGGCGATTAACCCTCATTTTCGGGCAATCTTTACGAACATGATCACCGCCTCGGCAGCACTTTCTGCTTTATCCCAACATCTATCCTCGGTGTGTCTGTCCTTATACAAAAATTACATATCAGCCGGCCTTCGTCTCGACTAGGTAGGAACATCACTCCGTCTACAGTGCGTGAATTCCTTGACTAACTCTCTCGAGGTGCTACTTGCCTCCAATACTATCATCACTCTTAATATCCCTCGAGGTTCTTTCAGCATACTCCTCGTTGTCCAACTCCATCGCATAAGCACGATTCACAAAGATCTCGGTACTCCGTGAGCCGTAATGGAATAAGTCGCCACTTTACTTCATCCTTAGGCCTTTTACAAACCGATGGGTCTTCTTAGCCTCATCGGTACTAAGTAACCACAATAACGAGCCAACTCGCGAACTTCGCTGAACACCGGCCACCGCCATATTCCCTTGTTCTAGTGCAATGAATTCCATTTCTCTTCTTTCCCGAACTACGCCGGAATAAACTGCTCCCTAAACTCCATTATGAAGTCTTCCCCACACTTGAGGCACTCCATGGTGTCTCCAACTATCTCGTAACACATGCCACCAATGGTCACCGCACCACTCGGCTTAAACCGCTAGGGTCACCATCTCTCTGACGTACAACCCATAACTTCAAAGATCTTTTCCATGCTTTCTAACCAATGTTTACGCTTTAGAAGCATCGGGCTCTCAACCAACGAAGCTCTCGAGGTTTCAACCTCAAGAACCTCCCAGTATGGTGGGATGGATCTTCCCTACAAACATTTGTCAGAGAGTCACCGTGGATCATTAACGTTTTCCCCTCTCTACCACGATGCCATGGCGGTACTCAAACGAGGTCTACTAGAAGGCGGCTCCACGCCATGACTCCCGACATAATATACCTACAATGAACACTCGGCGTTAAAAATCTCAACAATAAACCCAACCCAACTAGGCCAAGGAACTATCGGCCGGCGAAATAGCTAACCAATAGCTCGATACCAAGCGTGGCGACCGGCCGAATCTGAGCGAGATCCCAAGGTCGTGCCATCAGGACAAGCTAAGGGACAGACAAGCACCTGCTAAGCATAATGGTGCGAGTCAAAAGACGAGCCAACAAGCTCAAGACAAGAAGACATAGCCAGAATGTCGATACAGGACAATAAAAAACTAAAATCTGCGGAAGCAAAACCAAAATGGAACCCGAGCTAACAAGCTCCTAAATAAAAACAACCAAAGAGATAGTAAATCTCTCGGCCAAAAAACTTCGACGCACGTGATGCAACATTAGACACGCGCAACAACCAAGGCCGGCAACTAACAAATTCCCAACCTGAAAAACACCACTCAACGGCTATAACATGCCGGAGGAACAATTCAACTACACAATATAATACCAATGCTAACCACCAACCAAGATCTCGCGACTAAAACTGTCGGAGGTAGGAACAACAATAACACCAAACTAGAATAAACGAGTCACACATGCTCGAAATGACAACGGAATAATTTCTAAAGATACAAAAGCTCGGCTACACAACCGGCTCCCGAATAAATAACAATAACATACTAACATAATCTACCCAAGTAAAGTCTACATAACTTTACATCCGAGTCTCACAATTAATTAATAAAAATAATAATATTAACTCCAAGCTTATTGCTCGGAAGACCACCTGCTAGAAATTGCTATCCGAAGCCGCCGCGTGTACTAACGGGATCACTGCACACACTAGGGAAAAACAACCACACGGAGTGAGTCATAATGACCCAATAAGTTACTAAATGCAACTTCATGGCATATTATGTCATGGCATGGCATAATGCATGAACATATAAGTATCATGGTATCATACTAGTATACCAAAAATCAACATGCACTTAATTATCAAGCACATAATCCCACATAAGCCACATAGCATAATATTTTTCATATAAATGCTTATAAATAAACATGTGTAACAAGAAACGTAAATCGAACTGTTACAATCAAATCCGGGTCCAACACCCAACCAACTTACCATGAGATCCAATCTCAAACCAAGATCCGGGCTCAATACCCAATCAATCATACCCTGGGGTTTCGTCCCCAAATAATCACAACTCATCAGTTTCCCTTAATGAGTACTCGTTACATTCATCCAGTCCAGCCTCCTGATGAGAAATGGGAGCTTCGAAGTAGGCTAGATGGCTCTTTCTCGAGACCACATCCCACTATTGGCCAAATAGTGAGGAGAAAATGACCCAATGCAACGATTCATAGCGATTGTTTCCAAAGACTATGAATCGTCCCATTGCCGACACAATAACCAAACCCGCCAGCCGGACTTAAACCAAAACGATCAAGTAGATATTTACTTGCATAAACCAATGAGACCAAGTTCATTATTATCGGGCTCATTAGATCATGTAGGACATAATGCTCTACAACAATCTCATAAACCATGCACATAATTGCATATAAACAAGTAGGGCATAATGCTCCATGAAATACCATAATCCAAGCACATATTTGCATATAAACAAGTAGGGCATAATGCTCCACAAAATACCATAACCCATGCACATATTTGCATATAATCAAGTAGGACATAATGCTCTACCAAGTATCATGAACAATGCATATATTTGCATATAACCAATGTGTTCAACTAACTTACAAGTTTAGTTCAAGAACTACTTATTGAGGTACTCATTATTCCTCAAGTCATCACCCAAATCAAGTATAGCATACAAGCTTAATAAAACATAATGTGAGGTCTATCATAATCCTCAACTCAAATCAAACCAAAGACTACTACGTTAGTCTAAAAATATCCACAATTCAAGACTTAATATTTTAGTCTTTATTCTAAGTACACCGGACTCAATCATAGTCCTAATCGTCGTACATGTTCGACATCACCAATTCCATACTCAAGAACATCATGACTACTCTGTAGTCACTTTCTTAATAGTGCTTTTATATGCACGCCACCAAAATCCTTAAGGAGAGAATTATTTCTTAACCTTCACTTAATATACCCGTGACCATACGTTGGTCTCTATTGTCCCATGCTCTACCAAGCATGCTCAAGATATATTTCTAATAAGTCTCCATACCATGAGTGTCTCCATTGGACACAAACCAAAAACCCGGTGTGCACAAACATAACCCAAACATTGTAGGGTTTCAACCCAAGGCTCTTTATCATTTTATTGGCCTTATAACGACTCCGTTGAGTCTTACTAACGCATTTCATTCTTTATGTGTTTTATGAATTCACACGGTAATAATTAATTAAAGTTTACAACCAAATCCCAATAGTCGTTCGGGCTTAATTCCCAAGCCTAAAAATCCATAAAGTCATCATAATTATAATCCCGTTTATAGTTTGGAGACTATGCATTTCACAACATTAGTCAAACGAAATCCAATCGTTGTAGGATTTCAACCCAAGTTCGTTAAGCACGTTATCAAACTTAAAATGACTCTGTTGAGTCTAATGTACACTTTCCAAAAATTAGGCATAGAAGCTTGGGCTACAATACCCTCCCCATGTTCATAACTAACATCAATCACCATAATTTCGAGTTCATTAAACCCACATAATCCCAACAAAACACTTAACAAGGCAACATAGGGCAATTTCACATTTTTGTGCATAAACCCATTTAGGTCACCTCACCAATCATGCCTACCAAACATGAACAAATCACACAACATGGATTAATATACTCTACTACACATGTATAACATAATAATCAAGCTTACAACCATGTTCAATAAGCCAAATCATCATTTGGGCAAAATCCCCTTCCAAGTATCTTCACCAATCATGCTCATAAACATGAAATAAATCACATAGCAAGGATGAATAGGCTACTTAACATATGAATATCATATAAATCAAGGTCCCAAATAGGTTCACCCAAGCCAATTCATCCTCTAGAATCTAGGGTTCATAGTATCTCTAGAAAGCCCTAAATGCACCCATTGACCTCACATAGCTCAAAGGTTGTTTTCCCTAGGGTCAATGGGGCAAAAACAAAGAGTGATAGGTGTAGTAACTTACCTTGGTTCAACCCCTTCAAGCCACAAATTCGAAATTCTAAGTGGTGGGTGTTGTTCTCCTCACTCTCCTCTTCAATTCTATGGAGTGGATTGTGAAATGGAGGCCCCAAGCTATGGAATCCATGGGTGGACCTTCAAGAACCCTAGAAGACTCCTCTCTTAAGCTCTCCCACGTTTTTGTGGAGTGATAGGCTGAATATGGGAGTTAAATGAAGTGTTAGGGCTTGAAATGGGTTTAAAAGTGAAGTGGGTTATGTTTAGGTTGATTGAGTTGTTTCCCTTTGATTAACCCCCTCTAATCCACCTCCAAATCTCAATTAGATGTTAAGGACATGTCTTAAGGTAGTTAGGAAGGTTTAGGATTAGTTTAGGATGGGTTTGGGTGGGGGTAGGTTGGGCAACTCACCAAATTTCCTTCAAAATCCCGTAACAGGGAATCTGCTGCCCATGCGCTCGCATGGGATGAGACAAAGTGACCGCATGGTCCTTATATTACCTTGCCATCATTTTCTTACAACCTTGTTCGGGTATGGTCCTTCCCGCATGCAACCGCAAGCCTTAAAATGTCAAAATGGCCTATAATTCAACCCTTGAAGTCCTCAAACCCTTGGCTAAACCACACAAGTCTCAAACCACTTTTAAAGTAGGTCTAAACTCCCATAAACAATACCCGAAGTAACCCGGTGCGAAACCGGCGAAAGGCGCAACAACTCGCTAACAAAACGTCGAATGAAACCACAAACCGACTGGCAACAACCCATGATTATAAACACCTAAAAGGTATACAAAATAGGCCTAAATGCCTCTCAGATGATGAACAACAGATAGGAGAAAAGGACTCCCGAAGGGCGAGACGATCACTCGCTCAATCTTGAACTACGCGATAAGGAGAATTGCTATCCTCTAAGCGTCAAAACTTCACAAGACTTAGGGAATGCATCCAACTAGAAGTCTAATACATCTAAACATGTTATTTAATCATCATGTAAAGATCTAGGACTAAAACGAGGTCAGGAACACGAAACGCAAGCGAATTCTTAATCGCGTCGTATTTCAACTATCGTCGAGTTACGACTTGTGACTTTAGCAAGTGCACAACTATATGGCATGTCTTAAAAGTATTTTGGTCTTAATGTGATCTCTCATACACATCCAGACTCTCTCACAAGCCCAACGAGCAATCAACCAAAGATGAAATGCGAGCATTGCACGCAATTCAAGCTAACCGGGAATCGGGGTCTTATATCAATCATACCAAGATTTCTCCTTAAATAAGCAAACCTGGTAGCATCCAGTGGCTTGGTGAGAATATCAGCCAATTGATGTTCAATTGGAACGTATTCCAGACTGATGTTACCTTTTTCCACATGATCTTTGAGGAAATGATAACAGATATCAATGTGCTTTGTCTTTGAGTGCGTTACTGGATTCCTTGAGACTGAAATTGCAGAAGTGTTGTCACACATAATGGGACAATTTGTAGTCTTGATGTTGTAATCCACGAGTTGTTGCTTCATCCAAAGTAGTTGAGAGCAACAACTCCTGGCAGCAATGTATTCTGCCTCAGTGGTTGAGTTTGCAACTGATCCTTGCTTCTTGCATGACCATGAGACAAGTCTATTTCCAAGAAATTGACAGGTCCCACTGTTGCTTATTCTGCTAACTTTGCAGGCTTCATAGTATGCATCTAAGTACGCAACTAGATCGAAGTTGTTCCGTTTTGAATACCAGATACCCAGATTTGTAGTGGTTGAAACATATCTAATGATACGTTTTGGAGCAAGCAAATGTGATTCCTTTGGATCTACCTGAAATCTAGCACAAACACAAACAACAAACATTATATCAGGTCTACTGGTAGTAAGGTAAAGAAGTGAACCTATGATTCCTCGATACTTGGTCACATTCTCTTGCTTTCCATTCTCATCTTTGTCAAGATGGCAGTTGGTAGACATTAGAGTCTCGAATCCTTTAGCTAAATCAAGACCAAATTTCTTGATAAGTTCCTATGTATATTTGGATTGGCTAATGAAGATCCCATCTGAAGTCTGTTGAATCTGAAGTCCTAGAAAGTAGGTGAGTTCTCCCATCATGCTCATCTCGAACTTGCTTTGCATTAGCTTCTCGAATCTCTTGCACAAGCTTTGATTTGTTGATCCAAAGATAATGTCGTCCACATAGATTTGTACTAGAAGAGAATGACCTTTGTGCTTGAGGATGAACAAAGTTGTGTTTATTCTTCCTCTCACGAATCCTTGTTCAATTAAGAACTTGGATAGAATTTCGTATCAAGCTCTGGGAGCTTATTTGAAGCCACATAATGCTTTCTTGAGTCGGTATACTTGATCCTTCTTGTCTTGAATGACAAAACCTGGAGGTTGTTCAACATATACCGTTTCTTAAAGATCCCCATTGAGAAAGACACTCTTTACATCCATCTGATATACTTTGAAGTCCATGAACGACGCATAGGCTAGAAAGAGTCTGATTGCTTCTAATCTGGCGACTGGAACAAATGTTTCATCGTAGTTAATTCCTTTTTCCTATCGGTAGCCTTGAGCAACCATTCTAGCTTTGTTTCTGGTGACATTTTCATCTTCATCTCTCTTGTTTCTGAATACCCACTTGGTGCCTATGACTAGATGGCCAGTAGGTCTTTGAACTAAGCTCCATACTTTGCATCTTTCAAACTGGTTCAGCTCCTCTTGCATAGCTTCAATCTAGTAATGGTCTTCGATAGCTTCATCAATCTTCTTTGGCTCGAGCTCAGATACAAATGCAAAGGCAAACATAGTCTCATTTTAACTTTACTTCTCGTACGAACTCCTGAGTTGACATCACCAATGATTTGAGAGATGGGGTGATCTCGTGTTTCAATAACAGCTGGAGGAAGATCGCTTCTTGTGAGTTCTTCCCTTAACAAATCTGGAGAAGGTAAAGAAGGGGATTCACCAAAATCGGGTTTGGTAGAGATAGAATCTTCGAGACCTTTATTTTCTGGTGAACAAGAAGGGTGAGTGATCTACAAGGGTGTTTGGGGTAGACCAGACGAGATAGGTTCAGGGTCAACAGAAGGGTTGGAAGAGGTACCAGCAGAGTTGAAGTCTGCTAGTGCTGGATTAGCAGAACTAGATGAGTCTGTAGTTGGAGGATTCTGGGGTGAAGTTGAAGTTGAATCTCTATTTGTACTTGTCTCAACATCATCAGAATCATCAGCAACATTTGGAGCCTTTCGAGGCTCTAGAAAATCATATTCATCAAAAGTAACATGCACAGATTCTATAATTTTTAAAGAAAAAAAGTTTTGTTAAGTATGTGAAATGCTTTTGAATGATTGGAGTAGCCCAGAAAAATTCCTTTGTCTGATTTTGAATCAAATTTGCCTCTATATTCTCTTCCATTGTATAGAACAAAACATTTACAGCCGAAGATTTTGAAAAATCCAATATCTGGGGCTCTTCCTCTCCATATTTCATATGAAGTTTTATTATGAAATTTGTTTACCGGGGATCGATTTTGGGTAAAACATGAAGATTTAACAGCTTCTGCCCAGAAGTATTTTGGAAGTCTAGCTTCTGCAAGCATAGTTCTTGCTGCTTCAATGAGTGTTCTGTTCTTTCGTTCAACTACACCATTTTGTTGAGGATTTCCGGCAGCAGAGAAGTTGTGGCCGATCCCGTGGTCATCACAATATCTTTCAACACTGTTGTTCTTGAATTTGGCGCCATTGTTTGATCTGATGTCACTTATGTCTTCAAACTTTTGAGTTTGAAGTCTTCTGAAAAGAGCGGTGACTAGATCATATGTCACATATTTTGAAGTCATTGTCTCGACCCATGTGAATCTAGAGTAGTCATCAACTACTACAAGTGTATACTTGTCTCCTAAAATAGTGACTGTAGTGATTGGTCCTAAGAGATCCATGTGCAGTAGTTGAAGAGGTCTGGAGGTTGACATAACTGACTTGCTCTTAAAGGAAGACTTGGAGAGTTTTCCTAACTCACAAGCTTTGCAACTTCTGTCGTGGTCGTCAGACACCGTAGGTAGACCTTTGACAAGCCCATCTTTAGAGAGCTTGGAGAGGTACTTGAAGTTGAGGTGACTGAGACGCTTGTGCCAAAGCCAACTGTTGTCACGAATGTTGTTTGCAACTAGGCAAAGGCTGGAGGATCTCCCTAGAAGGTTTGAGTCCACGACATAGACGTTTCCTTGTCTATTGCCGGTCAGTAATGTTGAGCAGGATTCACGATCTTTGATGAAACATTGGTTTGAGGAGAACAAACAGATAAGACCTTTGTTGCAGAATTGGGATATGCTCAGAAGATTATGCTTTAAGATATTTACTAGAGAAACTTTGTTGATGGAGAGACTTCCTCTAGTGATTGAGCCATACCCAATCGTTTTCCCTCTTGCATTGTCGTCGAAAATCACCGTAGGACCTTTAGCTTCAGCTATATCTGGGAGTAGACTTCTATTCCTTGTCATGTGCCTTGAACAGTCACTATCGAGGTACCAGATGTCCTTGTCTTCTGAATCTATAGCTATGAAGTAGACTTTAAAAAGTCAAAGGAAAAAGGTCCCCTTTATTTTCTTTTGGTTCCTGAGGATTAGCAACCTTTTGGGACCAATACCTACCTAACCTTGAAAGAACTAGGTCTCTCAGATTTTGGTGTGAACCTTAGCAGGCATTCTGGGGCCAGATGGCCTAAACAATTGCAAGAATGACATAGACGAAAGTTCTATGGAGGACAGTGATTAGCTTTAGTTGTAGAGTGCTTGTGACTTTCCTTCTTCCCAACAACAGTCTTGGGTTCAGCTAGCTTGTTGACAGTAGGCTTAATTGGTTTCTGTTGAATCTTCCTTGATTTGTTACCAGCAAACTTAGCCTTGGCTGGTCTGTTGCTAACTGTTTTAGGAGGATTTGGCAAAATTCCTTTAAGTGTATTGTCATATAACTTGGGTGCCTTAGCCATTTCATAGACAAACTTGATGGGTACCAGCAGATATTTTGTAGGTCTACCGCCAGCAGACTTTGCTTTAGCAGAGTTGCTGTCGGCAGTCTTTGATTTCTCTACCGTTCCTTTTACAAGCTTCTCATTAAAAGCAGTATCTTTGGCTTTCCCTTGATGAGCCTTGGGGTAAATGTATGGTACACTTGTATAGCCAAGTCCATGTTTACCCTTGTTCCCGAAGGTCTGTTTGGAGAAGGAAGTATCATCAGCAGTCTAAAAGGATTCACCTTTCTTCATGACAGAAGAGCATGTAATACTGGTCTCATCATTATAGCCTAAGCCTGATTTATCTCCACTTGGCTTTTGACTAGAGAGGATTCCTTCAAAGGTTTTCTTTGAGTTGTTCCAGGAGTCAATTGTATTTTTCAAGACAATTTTCTCCAGGTCTAGCCCTTTGATGTGCTCAGTTAGGCAATCAACTTTGTCAAAAAGAAATTTGTTTTCTCCTTTTAGCTTGATACTCTCTTATTGACAGCTATTGAGAGTTCAAATCTCAGCTGTCAGCACAGATTTCTCAGCAACAAACTTTTCAAAGTTCTTTGCGAGTGTTACATAGGCTACTCTGAAGAGTTGAAATCCTCAAGCATTTATTGATTATCCTTGAACAGTTCTTATTTACTGAAGTTTTCATAGTTGATCTCACCCTTTACGAAGGGACTAGGTGAGATTTCGACTTCATGTTCAGAGTCATAGGTGGGACTTGATTCATGAGCTATTAAGCATATGTTGGCTTGCTCACAGTCGTCCTCATCCTCTTCTGAATCTGTCTCAAACCATGTAGCAACATGTTTCTCTTCAATGTTTTCAGCCAGCATACCTTTTTGAATTTTTTTATAAAGAGGCTTTCGATATGCTTCAAATTTTGGCTTTGGACATTTAGATGCAAAATGACCAGGTTTTCTAAAGTTATAACACACAAGCTCATTGTTAGATGGGCTTTCAGCAGATTTTCTACAAGGTTGCTGGTGTGTGTCCTTCCTTCCATATTTTGTAAAATTTTTAAAACGTTTAACGAACATGGCAAATTTTTTATCTGAAAGAAAATCGTTTTCACTGGAGGAAGTAGAAGGTTTGTTTTCAACTGGGGTTTCTTTTTTGTGCCATGGTGGCGAGACGAGTTACAGGCTGTTTGTCTGCTCTAGAGCTTGATTAACTTCGAGCTCGTAAACCTTTTAACTTGCATATAGACTACGGAGAGTCATTTCATTTAAGTTCTTAGATTCTAACATGGCGGTAGTCTTAACATTCCAAAGACTACCTAGAGAGCCTAGAAATCTCATATTCATTTCTTTCTTGTCATAAGTTTTACCGAGAGAAAAGTAACTATTTATTACCTCGCTGAAGCGATCGTATGCTTGTCTCAAGGTTTCCTTAGGATCCTTCTTGAAAGGATCGAATTGTTGGATGAAGGTGTGCTTTCGGTTGTCTCTTGTATCTTGGTTTCCTTCCAAGTATTTGACAAGAGCTTCCCATATCTCTTTGGCAGTTATACACCGGATCACTTGTTAGTAAGTGCTGGTGTCTAGTGAGCTAGTTATGATGTTGATGGCTTTACTATCTAGCTCCATTAGCTTTCTAATCATCCTCAGTCCATTCTGATTCTTCTTTTGGTACTTCAGCAGGATTTCCAGTAGTGGATGCCAGAAGATTTGCCTTTATGGGTACATGACGTCCTGCTAGTACGGACTTACATAACCTGTTGTCAACAGAATTCATAAAACGCACTATCCTATCCTTCCAAACATCGAAATGACCTTCATCCAATATTGGGACGTGGTTCGCATTTGATGTAGGTAGCATGTAGTGTGTTTGTGCCATTGGATCATGTCTCTCAAGAGTTTAATCTTGGAAAAACTTAGTTATCGAAGAGTTAAGCTCTGATACCAATTGTTAGTCCCAAAGGGCACAATAATAAGCTAGAAGGGGGGGGGGTTGAGTAGCTTATTAAACACTTAAAACTTTTCGTATTGATTCCTAAAACAAGCACTTGCAATCTATCGAAAAGATTGAAGTAACGAAAGTCTTGCAAGGAAGACAAACTAAGTCTGCTGGTGAAGCACGACCGGTAAACTTAGCTGGTTACACACGTTTGCCGCTTAAGGAGTAAGTTAACAGATATGAAAACAGTGTAAAACAGTAAGTAAAGAACACACATATTTTGGGATGGTTCACACTATAAACAGTGCTACGTCCACCACCAAGGTAGTCAACCTTGGATTTAAATGTGCACTATGTTTTCCACTAGTTCTATTACAGAAATGTCTAATGGATCGTGTACAAAATATTTGACTTGTGTTTGGAGTTGGGGAAATTGAATACCTGGAAAAACATAATATTCAATGTGCAGAAGAATAGTAGTAAGAACAACAATAAGAAGCAAATGATTAACAGTTGATGCAGATCTTCTTGTTGTCATTGAGGACTTCTTTGATCAGTTAATGATCTCTTGAATGCACTGAGTATAAATCTTGATGTTGTTGGATAGATTCAGAGCATATTTCTTCAGTCTTTAATGACAGTATTTATAGCTGGGCATTCTTGAGATCGTTGGAGAAGACGAAGTGAGTAACAACTCTATTAGGTTGAATGCATTAAATGTCTGGATATGTTTGTTGATTTCGTCTTCAACTGATGCTGAGCAGGGAATGGCAAAGAGTTGTTGCAGCAACGAGCAGGTGAGTGTAGACACCCCAATTTCGTACCCCTGGTATGTGACGTGATATAAAATATCAAGACCTGTTAAAACATTAACAAATGTCAAGTTACAGGGTCAAAAGTGCAAAAGAAGAAAGCAAGATGCGCAAAAGGACAAATTGCAGGGACTAAAGTATTAAAAATAAGCCAAGTTTGAAGTTTGAGCATGGCTATATAAGGGTTTGGGCATGGCGCCCAAATCAAGATGGCATGGCGCCCAATCTTGTTTCTCTGTGCACTGTTCAGCGCAAACTTGCCTCATTTCACAACTCGTTCAGCGCAGTGTACCACCGATTGATGCATTTGAGAAGAAATTTAATTCCAGCGATGTCCCAGCTTCCTCCTATAAATAGCAGTGTCCGGCTCCTCATTTCAACAGACAATTCATCCGTAAAATTTCTCTGCGTCCTCGTTACGCTGAAGAAATAAATAGTGAGAGATCACCTCCAAAGCCTCGAAACCCTGCCAAACCTCCGCCAAACACAAATCCAACTGGTAGAAGTGTACCTTAGCCCCCCAGCTAGGTATCCACCCGTTTTCCCGGTCCAAAATCGTGGATAGAAGCCGGTTGCTCTGCCCGATTAAAAGCCAAATCGGCAAGTAGTAGCCGTTACTGCGCCCGATTTCACCTATTTCGATCAAACAAACAACCGGACATAAGCAGTTACCACCCGAGGCCGAAAAGTAACTTTCAGCGAATCCACTTGTGCCCAAATTCACACAACACACAACACACAACTTCAACTTCAAACCGAGGAAAAAAAGACTCTCTCTCCCAGGACGGAGCGAAGCACACCTCTGTGTAAGTTTTTATTGTTAAGTTTTTCATTTCCATTGTAATGGTATTATTTCGATCCCGCCCAATGTAGCCATATAGCGATTATCTTTGCCCAGAATTTAATTGGGAAATAGTACTAAATGTAGCCGTTATTATGGCAAAATGTTTTTAGATAGATTTGTAATTATTTACTTTATGTATTCAATAAAGTCTTTATTTGTAAATGTATTATTTCGGTCGGTTCAATATCAATATATAGCAGTTATCTTTGCCGGATTTAATTAGGAAATAGTACTAAATATAGCCGTTATTATGGCAAAATGTTTTTTAGATAGATTTGTAATTATTTACTTTATGTATTCAATAAAGTCTTTATTTGTAAATGTATTATTTCCGGTTCGGTTCAATATCAATATATAAGCAGTTATGCTGCCCGGATTTTGTTAGGAAATAATATTAAATGTAGCCGTTACTATGACCATATATTTCCAAGTATATTTGTAATTGTTTGCAAAGAGTCTGTCACATTTCAAGTCCTAAATAATATAGATGTAACGGATGTATTTGTAGGAAGTTAATGCTTTATTTATCGTTTAATAAATATAATAAAAAGCATACTTTAGCCAAAAACTATTTTGAGACAGAAAGGGCGAGTTGGGTGCCTAGCACCTTCCCAACTCGTAACTTAGCCTCGAACCCGTTTTCTTCATCTACGGTTTTCTTTTCGGTTTTGCTTTATTTTTGCATTAAAATAAAGATGGCGACTCTAAAAACATTTTGGATCTAGTGGGGCCTCGCAACATCTTTCTTTGCACTTTCACGTTCTCCCCTAAACAAGGGAGAATGGGAATGGAAAGGTGATGTATTCCTATGTCTGGTATCCCTAAACAAGGGATAACTTGGCGTAGAAAACCCAAAGCACTCATAGTGATCGAAATAGGCCATAAGGCTATTTTCATAAAATCCATAGTGGAGGCGTTGCAACATCTTTCTTTGCACTTTCACGTTCTCCCTAAACAAGGGAGGATGGGAATGGAAAGGTGATGTTTTCCTATATCTGGTATCCCCTAAAAAGGGATAACTTGACATAGAAAATCCAAAGCTCCCATATTGGATCAAAAATCCACTAAAGGCAACCAGGCGCATTCAATGCGCTATTCGGCAACACTCCTCCCGCACTTTTTGATTTGGATCTCCCTAAACAAGGGAGGTTGGAGCAGGGGCTTGATGGATGTCAGCAGAAACGTCTGCGCACCCCTATCCGAGGCGCACGGGCGCGGAGCACCGTTTCGAGAACCAGTGGCGACTCTTGGGAGATCGTTTTTATTTTAATGAATAAAAATGGAGGGCTAGACTCATTAACAAAACTTTTTTTCTTTTGTTTTACGGCTAAAGTATGCTTGTTATATTAATTTAAAACAGTCTAATATTGCGTTCCTTTAACATCCGTGTCTATATTTGTAGATATGATCCTCCATCTTGCAACAGTTTCATTTCAAACACTGTTACAGATATACTTGGAATATTCGTATTTTTCAAAAAAAAATCTTCAAAAAAAAATATACGTATATATATATTCATATATAATATATATGTAATGTTTCTTTTTATTTCCGGGCAGCACAACAAACGGGCCGGGGCTTTGTTTTCAAAAATTTTTCATTTTCGGCCTTATATTATTATTTCCTGCTTTATTTCCATTCTGCAATATATATATGTACATATATGCATACATTCATTTTGTCATTTTATTTTGGGGATTAGGACCCATTTTCTAAAAATAAATAGATTCCCCAATTTTCTTTCTATTTCTTGATGGTATGCTTGCTTGCTCGCGCTTAAGCTAAAAAGCCGAGAAAATCCATACATAACAGCAAGACAGACTATATCTGTTATTTTCTATCTCTATATCTGGAAAAAAAAAAAAAAACTTATGTTTTGCTTTTTAGATACCACACACATGCGCACATGCATATAAATATATTCCGAACTACTACCCTACACCATGGCGAGCCTACCCCCTGCATAAGCCAACGTTACACGCATATAGTTTTCAGGACACTTCAAAGACCGACCGGTTCTTGCATTTTAAATTGTGGGTCAATCGGTAAAAAAAAATGTGCAAGTCAAAAAAAAAAATAAATAAAAAATAAAAAAAAAATATATATATATTGGGGTTGATTTATTATTTTCAAATGCTCGACCTAGATCATTCTGAATGGTGGATCCCGGAAAGAGTATAGGCCCTTCGCTGGGATCGATCCGATCTCGAGAGTCGAAGGCGAGGTGGAATACGTTGGTCCTATACTGCGGAGAAAGAATCCATTTGTTCGAGGGAAAGTCTGAGGCTGTCAAAATTAAGCAGTGCTTATCAGGTCATTTTGTAGGAAAAATAATAAATAATAAAATATACTAATAAAGGCACGTTGTACTCCAAGCCGAAAGCCTTGCCGACCTTTCGATACCAAGCCCATTTTCCCCAAAGCTGGCCGGATTTGAAAGGCGAGCGATCTTGGCCGATTGATCTGAGGAATCAAGTGCGAGAGATCGATCGAGAAGGTTTCGAAGCAGTCGAGATAAGGGCGAAGCAGTTCGAGAGGAGTGCAGATCTAGACAGTATGGCGGCGAAAGTGAAGCAGTTCGCTATGAGGCACAGATAAAGGGGCTCCTGGGGTATGCTGACTCGGCCAATGCGGCGGTGGCTAGACCGGAATTTGGGTGCAGCGGTGACCAAATAATGAGCCAAATGGCTAATCGGTACAAAGCTTGAAATCCGGTGGTGAGGTAATTTCTTCCCTGCGGTTCCCAGAAGCATCAACCTCACATACACTTTCAAACCCAAACCCTCGGCCAAACACTAACCCACCAAACATTGCCGTCACTCCAAATCCTAACCCTCCACCACTCCTACTACCCAAATGTCGATCCTATCATATCCTCCATATCCTATCCCAAACACCAACATTCCCAGAGTCCAAATGACCTCCCTTTCCCATAGCCAACCCACTCCAAAAGCAGCCCACACATGGATCCCCGGGCTATAACCCGTCGGGCAAGTTACTACTTACTTACCACGGCGATCCTAGCCATCAGTAGGAAACATCCAAAATCTACCGGCCTACACTACCCCAAAATCCATTTATTGCCAATAACCCACGGCCCAGAATCACTATCGGCCCAGAATCCATATATTGTCAGCCTGACCCAAAGCATTTTGCGCCAACAATCACCTGACCCAAAATCCATGGTCAAAATCTCTATCCGGCCCGGGAATGCCTATCTTGCCCAAAATCCATATACAACCCAAAACCCGTATCGGTCGAATCCTTATCGGCCAAAATCCTATCCTACCCAAAATGCACCAGCTTACGCGCCCAAACCCATATCGGCTCAAAATCCTTACCCGGCCAAATCAGGCTCCAAGATCCGTACGCTCAAAATCTATACCGGCCGAGAGGTTAACCTAGCTTTCCCCAAATCTGGCATATACCTAAAACCATCTCCCACCACCAAAATGGGCAGGCATGGAAAACATGACCATGATGCTAAGCTGCTCAAGCAAGGGAATTTTCTCACGCGGGCCACAGCATTAACATAATGATCTTGCCTTCAAAATTCAAAATGCGGACATAGAAAAGTTCGATGGAATTTGGATGCTATATCCCATCAGTCCTACTCGGTATGCGGTCAAGGGAGCTAGCTTTGAAGCTATGGCTTCCATTTCCTCACCTAGTAGAGGCTGCCCAATGATAGCTAATGTTGTCGGATAGCGGACACTCACGAATAGGACCGGATAGCAGAAGAATTCCTTGAAAGGTATAAAGACAACACTAACCCAGAGAAAACAAAAGAGACCTACAGTCATGCACCCAAAGGGAAAAAAGAAACATGTCTTTGGAAAGGCTGATCATGGGATGTTCATCAAAAACCTCCGACCCATATGGAACACATGCGGTATCTCTGACTTTAAAGAAGTGGTGGAGATAGGGTTCGTATTGATGAAGATATCTGAGGCAGGGCAATTAAAGTCAATACACCCTCAGGTTCTTTCAGATACTCAAAGGAAAGACAGCCTGACACCGGCGAGTCAACATGGTAGGAGATGCATCCTCCACTTTTCCTACTCAAAACTATAGTGCTACTCCATGATCACTATGGGCGAGGCCCAAAATTTCAGTGAGCAGAGTTGGCCAGGTGCAAGCTCATCATGTGATATCTGAGGGCTAATGGCTCGAGGGAGTGTTGAAGCCTTTGAAGACTCTGAGACCACAAACCCACGACAAGCTGGAACCATGCCAGTCTTTGAGTATCATCGCGGTGGTCACCTCTTGAAGCGGATGTGTTATACACTCAGAACATGCTATCGAGGATTTGATAGATGACAAGGTAATTGAAAAACCCTCTCTGGGCAATCTGACACTGAAAAAATCACTTTGACCATAGATCCTGGAACAACTATAACTAAATCTCCTATAAAGAGCCTAGGCTGCAATATGCTCTCTTGGGAAACTATCTTGGGTAGCAAAATACTTGGGTGCGGGGATGTTAGCCACCTTACTAGATCTGGCCGAGGAACCAACCAAACTGGAAAAAGGTGACCACTCGGGCAAAAGAAAAACGGAATCTTGGGGCTGGGAGGTAGAAGATACTCTGTTAACTCGGATGAAGAAAACTGGGCCAACATGGGGCTTACTTTGTGCTTCAAAACCCAGTGGCCCAAATCTCTAAGTCGAGCGATCATTCCCATTGAAACCTCCCCAAATGAGCTTACCCGGATGATCGAAAACATTCGCACGGAAATGTCATAATGTTTATTGAACTAGATACTTGAAAAGGAAAGGGCCAGATGCCACATTGATGCTC
>JABEVN020003609.1:0-17549 GCA_013146195.2 Codonopsis lanceolata | reverse complement strand
TAGCTAGAGTGGAAAGAGGTGGCTTTTGGCTTTGAACCTTTCCTTATGAGTTACTATCGGGAAGACTTACTAATCGTGTGGTGTGTCTTGAAGCGGCGGTGTTTGATGTCAACCAAGACAATAGTATTCAATGCTGCCCTCAAACAACGTTTGATTCTACGTTTGTGTTCATTTTGCTGAGCAGCTTCAGTTACGTGAATGTTGTTAGAAAATTTTGCCTCGAAATTTCCATAAGATCGGCAGATCTTACATTCACATAGGTGATTTCTTATAAAGGGTGTATCTGTCGATTACCCTTGATCAAATCAAGTCATAAGAATCATTAAAGCGGTGCTTCCTAAACTATGACGGGTAACACTAGTGTTTTTCACCATAGGAATGGGTAGGAGTGTGAGTCCGTTAGTGTTAACATTGAGATCAATTAGTTTGGTTGTCCCTTTGAACCTAGACCATGGGTTTGCCAATCAACTAGGTGGGGTTTTCCGCTAAGGTTCTCTTTATTTCATAGGCTTAAGGCCCGTTCAACTGATGAGCGTATACTAACTCTGCGGACAATCCTTTAGTTAATGGATCAGCTAGGTTGTCGCCGTCGAATATGTCGATGGTGATCACGCCATTTGAGTAGTTGTCGCGGTATTGTGTGGTCGCCTTATATGGCGGGACTTACCATTATACATGTTATTTTGTGCCCTTCCAATTGCGCTTGACTTGTCGCATGATGGATGCATATAGGCGGCAGGCGTGGCCATCTTTGGAATATTTTCAAGGAAGTTACGTAACCATTCGACTTCCTCATTTGCTTTATCTAAAGGCGATAAATTCGATTCCATAGTAGACCTTGCAATGCAAGTCTGTTTGGAAGATTTCCATGCAATGGCACCGCCACCAAGAGTGAATACAAATCCACTTGTTGACTTGGAGTCGTTAGTATCGAAATCCGATTAGCATCCAACTGTATCCTTCAATAAGCTGCGGATACTTGGAGTAATGCAACCCGTAGTCCTTAGTGTATCGAAGATATCTAAGAGTCCTTACAATGGCTTTCCATTGATCGGGCCGGATTACTTGTAAACCGACTCAATCGGTTAAGCTTGTTCTTGAGGTCGGGCGCGTGCGGTTAAATAAGATACATAAGACTTCCAATGATTCGAGAGTATTCAATTTGAGATACGCTCTCGTGTAGGTTCTTTTGAGATGAAAGTTAGGGTCGATTGGAGTCTTAGCAATGTTTGTATCACCGTTGCTAAATTTCTCTAGCAATTTCTCAATATAATGAGATTGTGATAAAAGCGATCTCCTCGGATGTTCTAGATATTTTAATACCTAGGATGACATCGGCTAACCCTAAATCTTTCATGTCAAATCTCGGCCAACATCTTTTGGTGTCTTTGATCATGTTATTATTGCTACCAATAATTAACATGTCATCAACGTAGAGACAGATAATGGCGTAACCTTGTTGTGTATTCTTAGCGTATACACACTTGTCACATTCATTAGTCTTGAAGCCATTAGCAAGTATAACGTCATCAAAAGCGTTTATGCCATTGTTTTGGTGCTTGCTTTAGACCGTATAAAGATTTGACCGGTCGGCGGACCTTAGTTTCATTACTGAGCAATAAAGCCTTACAGGCTGTTTCATATAGATTTCTTCTTCAAGTTCACGGATTGAGGAAAGCGGTCTTGACATCCATTTGATGTATCTCGAGACCGTGTAGTGCCTGGCAATCAGTAGGCGAATTGAAGTAATTCGAGAATGCTGGAGCATAGGTGTCAAAATAATCAACACCTTCCTTTTGATTAAAACCCTTGGCGACTAGCCGGGCCTTGTATTTATCAATGGACCCATCAGGTTTCAATTTTCGTTTGAAGACCCATTTACACCCTAGGGGTTTGCAACCTTTGGGAAGGTCGACGAGCTCCAGGTGTGGTTTTGCATAATGGAAGATATTTCGCCGTTGGCGGCTTCCTTCCATTGTGGAGCCTCGGGAGTAGACATTGCTTCCTTGAGCGTCGTGGTTCATTATCCACGAAAGCGTGGTCACAAAGTCGGTCCAAAGGTCTTACTCGTGCGAGCTCGCTTGCTTCGGCGAGGTTCATCAATGTCTTCATCTTGATGAATACCTTGATCAATAGCCATAGGGACTATTGCTTGTGAGGTGTTATCTTGTTAGTCAATTGACCAAGGAAATGGCGTTTTCTTGAAGTATCATCTTTTAGAGGAAAGATAGCTTCAAAAAACGTGGCATTTCTTGATTCCATAACGGTATTCACCTCGATTTCGGATTATCGGTTATGGACTAAGAACCGATAGGCGGCTGCTATGGGTTGCATAACCAATAAAAGTACAATCCACGGTTTTGGAACCGATTTTAACCTTTTAGGTGGTGGGACGGCTACTTTAGCTAGGCACCCCACACTTTGAGGTATTTGTAGGATGGTTTTCGACCATGCCATAATTCATAGGGCGTTTTGTCCAATTTCTTGTGGGAAGCTTGTTTAACAAGTAATTGGGTGAGCACCGCCTCCCCCACATTTCGTCGGGTAGGCCGGATTGAAGCAATAATCGTTCATCATTTCCTTTAAGGTTCGATTTTTCTTTCGGCAATCCCATTGGATTGTGGGCTATATGGGGTGTAACTTTGTGAATAATCCGTGGTCGACCTGAAGTCTTTGAAGGGAAAAACATATTCACCTCCTCGATCGGACTTAAGAATTTTTATCTTCTTTGAAAGTTGATTCTCGACTTCGTTTTTGTAAAGTTTAAAAGCTTGAAGGCTTCAACTTTACTTTTTAAGAGATAGAGATGACAAAACCGGTACAATCATCAATAAAGGTGATGAAGTATTTGTTTCCGCCATAAGATTCTATGGATTTTAAGTCACATAGATCACTATGAACCATATCTAATGGTGTTGTGTCACGCTCGATTGTCTTAAACGGCGTTCTTGTTTGCTTAGCTTCAACGCAAGTATGGCATTTGTTATTTTTATTAATGCGACTTGGAGGAATTAATTCCATTTTCATTAATCGTCTCATAGAGTCATAGTTAACATGACCTAATCGATAATGCCAAATATTGAAATGCTCAAGCAAGTAAGAAGAAGATGGTCTTGTAGCACTTTTATTATCAATTTTGTGCGGTGTTAACCACCATTACATTACACTTAAAAGGCCCTCATCGAGGTAACCTTTACCAATAAAAACCCCACTCTTACTTAGGATAAACTTGTCGGACTCAAAAGCCAACTTAAACCCATGTTTAACCAAAGAGAACCGGAGATCAAATTTTTGCGAATGTCGGGAACATGAAGGACATTGGTTAGCACCAACTCCCGCCCACTTCGTCATTTTCGAGGTCACTTGGCCTTTGCCTTCCACTCGAAGTAGATGAATTGCCCATGAAAAGCTTTTCCCCGGACTTCACCTTGTTGTAAGCTGAGAACATCTTGGCATCGCCGCAGATATGACGCGTCGCGCCGGTGTCCACGAACCACTCGCGGCCGTGCCAACCATGTTTGTCTCGGAGACGACACATACCATGCTGATCTCTTCGTCAACCATGTTGGCTTCACGCTTGACCCGCTTTTTGCCTCGGCACTCCGCAGCTTTATGGCCCTTCTTATCACAGTTCAAGCACTTGCCCTTGAACTTGTACTTCTTTCCTTGCGTAGACGTCCCTTCCCCGGAGCTTTTACGCTTCCGTTCTTGGCGTCTTGCTCGACCACATGCGCGCCCTTCTATGGGCGAAGCTGCTTCTTGTCGGCGACTTCGGTTATTACGCTCAATCAGTAGCCTTAGGATCAAATCCTCCAACGACATATCTTTGCGTTTATGCTTGAGATAGTTTTTGAAGTCTTTCCACGCGGGAGGTAGCTTCTCGATCATTGCCGCGACTTGGAATGCTTCGGAAACTATCATCCCTTCGGCTGCTATCTCGTGCAAGATAAGTTGGAGTTGTTCAACCTGTGTCACAACACTTTTGGAATCATTCATCATAAATTCTAAAAACCTAGCAACTACAATTTCTTGAGCCGGCATCTTCGGTTTTGTACTTCTTTTCCAATGATTCCCAAAGGTCCTTGGCTGTCTTAAATGGGTTGTATACATCATATAATGAGTTATCCAGTCCATTTAAGGCGTAGTTCTACAAAGGAAGTCGGAGTGCTTCCATGACTCGGCAATGACCACGGCGGTGCGTCCGTTTCCCTTCTTTCAAGATAGGGGTTGATTCCTTCAGGCACTTGGACAGGTTCAACGTCGTAAGGTAGAAGAGCATCTTTTGTTGCCATCTCTTGAACTCTTTGCCTACAAACTTTTCCGGGCGCTCACCGTGAGTGTGAGCAGTGGTATGCATCATTTACGCCATGGGCGGTTGTGCAGCGGCGGGTTCCTTTTCGAATTGGAAGCCATCTTGCAACAGATTATCAAAAGTGCTAAGTTATATGAAACACTTATGTTTCTATACAATTAGCAACCTGAATTGATAAACTTTCCTGTGCAGTCTATTTAGTTTTATTTCTGTGAACAGAATAAAACTCTGCAATTAATACAGTTAAGTATTAAGCTGATTACAGATTACTAAATAAGAGTAATAATCCGATATTAAGTGTTTTATCCTTAATCAAGCATTAATAATATTCGATTTAGCGAAGCAGATGTAAGACCATGAACCGTAAGCAGTTAAGATAGTAGGTAGGATCTGTAACTTAAAACAATAGATGCGATCTAAGCGTAAAACCATAATTTGTGCGAAAAGCATGGTTTTAATGAATAATGCGTTTGAGAATCAGATTTTAATCATCAATTCAGTCCAGCAGATTTTGTAACATAAATGGATTGTGAAACATGTTTGTGATTGAATGAATCTGTTACTTAAACAGATTTTATAATCGACAGAAATGCAGTTTTCTGAATGTCTTCTAACAGGACAGATTAAAGCACAGAAAATGGCAACAAGAACTGAAACATGTTAAAACATATTTATGATTTGCAAGATGCGTGGCGATCTAAGTAGCATGCGAGAAAATTTTCGAAAGCAATTTGTTTCTTGAATTTGTATAACAAAGTAGTTTAAACACAGAAGCAGCAACATGAACTAGAAACTGAAACTGATATAAAGTAATGCTTTAATTTGTACCAAGGCAAGTTATATTCAGAAAATTTGTAGATAGATTGTGATGCAGCCACAGGTGAAGCAAGACTGAACAGATGAGTGTACAGAACAGAAACCTGAGTCTGTATGCTTGAAAAACAGTCTGGTTTTAATGCAGTAACATAAAACAGGCTGTTTATGAAGAAATTTCTGTTTATGAACTTCTTTTTAAGTAGTGCAAATTTACTTTA
The DNA here is from genome assembly GCA_013146195.2 of Codonopsis lanceolata. Classification (NCBI taxonomy): domain Eukaryota; kingdom Viridiplantae; phylum Streptophyta; class Magnoliopsida; order Asterales; family Campanulaceae; genus Codonopsis; species Codonopsis lanceolata. The sequence continues at coordinate 12,203 of JABEVN020003609.1, read as the reverse complement.
GAAGCGAGTTATATGTAGAAAATAAAGCAGGTTTAACACAACAAAGTGAATTTGTAATATGTAAATTGAAGCGGAAATCTGAGGTTTAAACAAAAGCTGGAGCAGTCTGATTGATTCGGATAACAGAAACAAGCAGTAACTTAAAACAGGCTGTTTGAGAAGAAATATCTGTTTTGAGCAGGCTATCTCAGGATCAGGTTTCAGTTTAATGCATAGAATCAGGTTTAGGTGTGATATATGCAGAAATCAGAATCAGAAACAGACTTTGATCATGCTGAGTACACACTTCATATAATGTTAATGAAAACTGTAGCAAAAGCAGGTTATATGTTTATCCAGAATCTGTTTGAATAATCAGGTTGTGAAGAATCTGTCAACAGATTAAGGCATGCAGAAACAGGTTTAAATACTAACATGTAATAATGCAGTAAGAAGGTTCTGCGGAATGAGATAAACAGAAGGTATGTTCTGGTAATGGTAAAATACAGATTTTAGATTTCCAGAACAAGTTTGAAATAGTCTTAGAAGCAGATTATGTGCCTTTGCTGGAAACGAAACCAAGCCAAAATGAACTTTGTCTTAAGATTGTTAGTATGGTATGACTGATTTAGGTTTCCAGATTATGTAAGGAAGAGAGTGATAATATCCTCGAGCAATGAAGCTCTTTCCTTAAGACAAAAAACTGACCCGTTATTAGACTGGACGGGATATATTAGTGTGTCTCCCAAGTTTCAGGATAATTACGTGATTGAAGAGGGCAGTCCTCCGTTCTTCAGTCACCGGCGAATCAAGAGCACGCCGTCTTGTAATCTCTGTATAGAGGCGAAGGGTTGTAAAGCAGCGAAATTTCGATTGACAAAAGCGAGTTTTTGGCGTATTTAAGTGGCGATTGGGATGACGGTTGGGAGGCGGTTGAAGGCGGTTGGTCAAATGCATAACAACCGCTGGCGCGCTAGCGATTATGGCGATTGTGGTAATACGAAGACACCTTCGAACATAGCATTTTGGAGAGCGATTATGGTTGTCTGAAGAGACACAACATAATCAAGTTCTCGCGGTATTACGAACACTGCATCTTTTGTTCCCAATGTGGGATTCCCACATTATACACTTACATAACTCCCTTATTCAAGCTTTTATGGAAACAAGTTTCCAACAAAAACTTATGAAAAACGATTTTACGGGTATTTTATATCAGATAGATCAATTTAACCCCACTCAACTTGAGTTATTGGATTAATTACCAATTAAAAAGTGTAATACGTCTCACAAGAGAGCTACCCAACAGAAAAAAGTACAAAATTATTCGGTCTTAAACTTTAATGCAAAATCCTATTTTACGGGAATATATTTCATGTGGTGGTTAGCACATTTTTTTTGCACCACCCAAACGTACATTAAAATGAAATTGTCGTATAACTTATCTTTCCTCTTAATTTCTTTTCCTTACTTTCTCGACATTCAAATACTCTTTTAATTTGTTGAGAGAGCACATTGCTTCAATAGTAGTTGAGGGGGGACAATTTGAACGTGACTCTCAGTTGAGAAGGGTTACCAGTAATTTTCTTATTATCTCTTATAAAGACAAAATAATAAACTAGGCGTGGTGAAATTGCAATAAAAAGTAAAATCTTATAGCAAAAAATGTTTTTGTTTTTCGAGCTCTAGATACCATTGCTAGAAATCCGGTAAAAACTCATCTAGCGATAAGGGAAAATTATAGCAAAGCCGTTAAACAATTGTCAAGTAACTGGGTTGCACTCCTAAACTCTTTTATTCGAAATTAAACTCGTACAAATTATTTGACTTAGCAGAAGACAAAAATTACCTTAAAATTTGTAATAATGATAAAATTACCCTGAGCTTAAAATTCCCAATCAATTTGTTGAAAAAGTTTACACATTCTTGTAGAGGAATAGGCATAGAATATCTCATTTTTGAGCTTATGAGCAAGTCATAGAAGGTATTCCTTAGTATCAAACTAATTCAATTGTTTAGTTCGAACTACGTGTAATTTACATACTGGTTCACTTATAGCAAAGCCGTTTAACAATCATCAGGTAACTGGGTTGTACTCCTAAACTCTTTTATTCGAAATTAAACTCGTACAAATTATTTGACTAAGCAGAAGATAAAAATTACCTTAAAATTTGTAATAATGATGAAATTACCTTGAGCTTAAAATTCCCAATCAATTTGTTGAAAAAGTTTACACATTCTCGTAGAGGAATAGGCATAGAATATCTCATTTTTGAGCTTATGAGCAAGTCATAGAAGGTATTCATTACTATCAAACTAATTCAATTGTTTAGTTTGAACTACGTGTAATTTACATACTGGTTCACTTATAGCAAAGTCGTTTAACAATTGTCAGGTAACTGGGTTGTACTCCTAAACTCTTTTATTCGAAATTAAACTCGTACAAACTATTTGACTTAGCAGAAGATAAAAATTACCTTAAAATTTGTAATAATGATGAAATTACCCTGAACTTAAAATTCCCAATCAATTTGTTGAAAAAGTTTACACATTCTCGTAGAGGAATAGGCATAGAATATCTCATTTTTGAGCTTATGAGCAAGTCATAGAAGGTATTCATTACTATCAAACTAATTCAATTGTTTAGTTCGAACTACGTGTAAATTACATACAAGCCGATCTAAAAATCTATAGATGATATTGGTGCCCAGTAGTAACGCATGATTACCTTATAAATCACACACAAGTCTTACATCTATCTGATATGGGATTGGAGTATTACATTTACTTATTCAATGAGTGAATTTCCAAGTTCAACCAACGCTTGATAATAAGCAAGGATTATCCGTTTTTGTGCTAAACAAGATGTATTGAACTCATAATGTCAAATTTTTTGATAGCAAGCATATGTAGAGAATATCTCATTTTTGAGCTTTTGAGCTAGTATTTTTTAGAGCAGAGCATATATTGAGAATATCGCATTTTTGAGCTTCTGATCTTGTCTTTTTCTTCCAATAGCTTGTGCGCTTGTAAGTATGAGCTAACTTATTCACATGGCTGGTGTACGAATGAACAATGATTGATCCGTCAATGAGGCAGAGCAGTGTTTTGTTAGGAATAGTGACTTTTCATGAATGTGAAAATATTTTTTTTTCAGCTTGCATGTGTTTGGTTAATTTTCGTCTTGCTTGTGTTTGATTAACGGATCAAGAATGATTGGCACATCTTGTGTTAGTAGATTGAGTTATAAAAGTATGAGCCTCGTTTTACGAATTGAGGTCTCACAAAAGAGCTATTCGAAAAGGTAAAAACGTATAAATGATGATTTTACGGGTATTTTATATAAGATGGATCAACTTGACCCCATTCACCATTTGTTACTAAGTTGAGTTATGAGATAGTGACGGTCTATTTATTGTAAGGGTGTAAATGGTTTGATTTGGTTTGGTTTAGGCCAAAACCACAAATCGAATCCCACTCCATTGGTTTCAAAAATTTCAAATTGAACCGAACCGAATAAGAATTGGAACCAAACCGAACCGAACCACTTAGTTCAGTTTGGTTTGGTTCGATTTTGTGGTTTATGTAAAAAAAAATTAATCAAGTTAATCATCATTAAGAATAAGAATAAAAATAAGATTTTAATCTTGAATTAACATCAAAATTAGATTATAAACTAGTAAAATAAAATTATCATAAAAATTACAATACAAGTTCCAAAATAAATACAAACAATGGAAGAAATAATAGTCCTCCAACAATCAAGATTTTGTTTGTTTAATATACATTATATAATAACTAAATAAAAATATATAGGTTGATTTGGTTCGATTCAGTTCGATACCAAAAATCGTAAACCGAATCGAACCATATAATTTTCCAATTATTAAAAACGAAACCGAACCATTTTTGAGCAAAATCGAACCAAACCGACCAATTTGGTTTGATTCGATTTGGTTTCATAATTCGATGGTTTTCGATTTACACTTTTAATTTTACGAATTAAAAAGTGTAAAACGGTTACACAGGAGAGCTGCTCAATGGAAAAAGTACAAAAATATTCGGTCTTAAACTTTAATGCAAAATCCTGGTTTACGAGAACATATTTCATATGGTGGTTAGCACATGTTTTTGCACCACCCAAACGTACATTAAAACACTCTTTTAGCTTTTGTCTTTCTCATGCAATATTAGAGATTTCTTTTTGGTTCTTTTAACCACCGAATGAAGTAACGTGCCCCAATCAATCATAATCGTATATTAAGGGTTTATTTGATAGTCGAATAAGGATAAATAATATTATTAATCTCAGTATTATTAATGTCCTCGTTATTAATCTTCACTTGTATATTAGAGGTAGTTTTGAGATTACATATGTTAATCTTAATTTTAATTTTTTAGTGAATGCGCTAATAATACCACCCTCCCCTTTGGTATTAATAGTGAGAGGATAATAACTTTATCCGGATAACTCGTGCTATTAGTCCCGACAACCTATTACGTACCAAACATCAAGCAACTCGATTTATTAATTATATATGACCTTAATCCTAGCTACCAAATGATACATAAGTTTAGACATTACCATTTAAATTGATAGTAAATACACCCACTAAACCTAAAATTAATCTTTGGGTATTTTCTTTTTACCATAGTGATCTTTTAATAATTCAATTGTCTATCTTACATTTGTTGTCTTCTTTGTAGTCATGTAGTATGAGATGGAACAATTATTATTTCCTTCAACTCTAAACACCTCCATTGTTTGTGATTATCTACATCCTAATCTACCCAATCTCTTTCTCATCAATAGTGACTAAACAAAATTTGGGCTTAAAAAAAACATTATTGTTGTGGGAGCACGTTATTTCAATAGTAGTTGAGGGTGACAATTCGAACCTGACTCAAAGTTGACAAAAGTTATTAGTAATTTTCTAATTATTTTTTAGAAAGCCAAAATAAAAAATAAAAATAAACGATGCATGTTTAAATTGCAAGAAAAAGTAAAATCATATAGTCAAATGTGTTTTTTTTTCAAGCTCTAGATACGGTTGCTCGAAATTCAGTAAAAACTCATCTAGCAAAAAGAGAAAATTATAGCAACGCCCCTCAACCTTTGTCAAGTAACTGTGTTGTGCCCATGAACTCTTTTATTCGACAATAAACTTGTACAAACTATTTGACTCAGCAGAAGACAAAAATGCCCTTAATATTGGCAATAATGACGAAATTACCCTGGGCTTAACATCTTTTTTTTTTTTTAAGGAAACAGGGACGGTACCCTGCGATAGTTTATTAATTAAAAAAAATGCAAATTTGAGGGGGACAACCAGTCTTACCCAAATTAGGGGGGACAAAGGAGCCTAACTGTGGGTCCCAATGGGCACAATAATAAGCTAGAACGAGGGGGGTTGAATAGCTTATTATACACTTTAAAACTTTTTAGTAAATTCTTTGAAGGGTACTTGCAATCTATTGAAAAGATTGAAGTAGCGGAAGACCTTCAAGGTAGTTGTTCCAGGTCTGCCGATAAGGACTACCGGTAGACCTTTTACAAGTTACTTAAGTTCTGCTGTAAACGGATAAAGATAATCAAAGTACTAAACAGTTCAAATAGCAGACAGACAGTAAGGAGATATCACAAGTATTTTGGGATGGTTCACACTATAAAGAGTGCTACGTCCACCACCAAGGCAGTCAACCTTGGATTTAAATAGTGCACTATGTTTTCCACTAGATCTATTACAAGGAATATTCCTAATGGATCGTGTACAAAATATTGACTTGTGTTTGGGGTCTAGGGAATTAAATATCTGTAAATACAAGATATTTAATTAGTGCAGAAGTATAGTTAATGAATGTAGACAACAAGAAGTTAAAACAAAAAGTGTTGATGAACAGCTTCTTGTTGTTGACTAGGACTTCTAGATCTGTTTAGGATCTCTTGAATGCACTGAGATGTAAGACTTGGAGTTATGGACTTTCAGAACAATCTTCAAGTGTTCGATTATGTATGTACAGTTATATATTCTCCAGTCTTCAATGGTAGCATTTATAGCAGGTGCTCTTCAATAGATCCGTTGGAGAAGACGAATATTTCAACAGCTCTTTATGAATGCATTAAATGCATGGGGCTATCAGTCAAGGAATTTCGTCTTCACAGATATCTAGAGCAGGGAATGATTTCTGAGATCTTCGAAAAGTGGGCGATTTAGATGTCGGATCTGAGAGTTGTTGCAGATAGTAGGTGACAGTCTGCTTTTCCTACTTTTACTGTTCAGGACGAAAAGTCTTCCTACTTTTCGGAAAGCTGCTTTCGGCGGGCTTGATGTGTCAGGGAATGTCTTAGATTAATTCAAACAATGAACAATGATAAGTTTGAATTAATCCAATGAGTCATTGCTGGATAGGACACGTCATGCAAGACCAGGTGGACACCAGGTCTGCCGTTTGTAAGCTTTGAGCAGGTCTTCTGATGAAGTTTGAAGAGGTCTTCCGCTGAACCTGTAAAGTCCTATAAAAACTATACTTGGCAAAGTTCTATACATAGTTGCCACGCTAATCGATCGCGCGCAGCCGATTAGCCAGCAAGTATAAAACTAATGTAATGAACAGATATAAATCTAACATAAGAATCAACAATCTTCTCCTATTTATATCTGGTCATCATTACTACAAATGAGGGCTATAACCGACTATGTGATAGATAATAGCATGTCTAAGAAATTTATATATATTGTAGCAGAAGACATGCCTCTATCAAACAGAAGGGCACCTCAAGTGTAAGGACTAATCTAAATGCATAAAAAATATGGAAATCATAGAATAGCACACAGATCAGTAGGTAAAAACAGTTCAAATTTTTTTTTTAACTGAGTGTTTAAATTTTGAGCAAATATAGAAAATAAAGTAACAAGAATTTAAACAAGACAATTTTTGAAAAACAAATAATCTTCTGTATTTATAAACAAGATGTTTACATATAACAGAGTTTTCAAAATGTAAGATAAATACAAAGGTAAGGGATGAAAAGATACAAAAACTACCAAGGTCTTTTCCCTTTGCCTTTGTCTGCAGCTTCCTTTTCCCTCCGTTCTTTCTCTAGCTCTTCCATTCTGCGTACGTACTCATCATCTGCATCAGTAGGAGGTCTGGTGGAACGAGAACGGTAGTCAAGTTCTTCACGAAGACGACTGTTCTCTTCCATCAGCATTCTGTTGATTGACCTCATTTGCTTCTCCTCCGTGATGGCCAGATCACGATCACGATGGGCATTCATGATATTGTGAGCAGAGTCTCGAGCGATGTTGTTGAGCTCTAGAACAGGAGGGCGACCGCTGCCGAGATGGAGAGTGATGGCATGAAAAAGCTCGTAGAAGAGGGAGGAGCAGATACGTACACATTCATCTCTTTGAGCTTCAACGTTGATCTTGACGTCTTTGAAGTCGTGTCGTATCTGTCCAAAGCGAGTCCAGACATCCTCTTGAAATTGTCGTGGAAGAGCGGCAGTTCGGTCATTGGCTTTGGAAGCGGCAGTGGCTGTTTTGGCGGTAGCGGTAGTGATCTTTGGTAAGCTCGCTAGAGCGGATTCAGATATGGCGCGCCCAAATTTTGACAAAATTTCATCATTGGCTGGCTGATAAGAAGAGGGTGTCTGGCCAATGTGAATGGTGCCGGCAGAGGTAGAGATGTCAGGTCGTAAGGTTTGTTGGAGTGGAGGAGTGATGGAGTCGGAAGAGGACGAGTCCTGGGTTGGAATGGTATTGGTAGAGGAAGATATGGTTACAGGTGGAGGGGGAGAAGGGGTTGGTGGGGAATCCAGCTCCATATCAGTGTCAGAATTTTCACTGATATGGGAGGATTCGGGTAGAAGGTCGGTAGAGAACCAGAAAGATGGGGCAGGGTAGAAAATGGATTTTGGTTTGCGAAAGGAAGGTTGAGGAGGTTGTTGGTCAGGGGTGAATAGGTCTGCTACTGAAGAAAGTTCGAAAAGGAACTTAGCAGCAGCAGAGTCTATTGGCTTTGAGGGAGGGAGTGGAGTTGGTTGTGGTACGGTTGATGACGTTGGTTGGGTTTGGTGAGGTGAGGAAGGGGTAGAAGGGTCAGGTGAGTAGTTGAAGGGTAAGGGGGGAGGAGGAATGGCGGTTCTGGTTTGCTCCTCCTGAGTTTGAGGCTCCTCCTGAGGGATAGGCTCCTCCGGAGGTGGTGAATTCCTCTGAGTAGATGACTCAGGAGGAATGGGTTGTTGGGTGGGTGTGGCGTTAGAGGTTTGACTAGAGGTTGTGGGTTGGGCGTCGGTAGTTGGTTGGTTGGTGGTAGTTGGTTGGCTGGCGGTAGATGGCTTGGTACCGGCAGATCTTCGTTTCTTCCTTAGCGGCTGAATAGGAGACTCAACTGCTTCATCGGTAGAGGCAGGAGTGTCTGTTGGTGGTTGGTCCTCGAAAGTTTTACGAAGTCTCCTTCGTTTAGGCTTAGGGGTGGGTGTAGGGGAAGATGAGGGTGGTTGATTGGTTTGAGTAGATGGCTGGGAAGATGGTTGGGCTTGTGAAGTTTGGGCTGGGGAAGGTGAAGGAGTCGTCCGGCCGAAGTCGGTCTTTTGGCCTTCCTTCGCCTCTTTCCTAATCCATTTGGCCTGCTCCTCTTCAGTAGGCACTGCATCTTCCGGCCTTGTCTTCTTCTTACCCTTGGCTTTCATCTTGGCTCTTAGCAGCTGCTCTGCCTCATCAGCCAAGTCTTTGGCTTTTTGATGGAGGGACGTGGCCACTTGTTCATCAAACTTTGCAGGCCTTTTGAAGGTTACGCTGGCGGCCATGTGCTTCCATGTTGAAGCGAGTTACCAAGATTGGTACAAAGCTTAGCCACTTTGTCTATGGAGACAGGCGGCAGACCCTTTTGCCTTCGCTTGTTCTCATATTCAGAGTATTTGTTGAACGAAGCGGTTAGTCGCTTCTCCTTCGCCACTACAATTAGTTCGTCTTCCTTCAAGGAAGAGTTGACATTCGCATCGTCTCGAGAAGGGCATTGATCGCCTTACGGCGGGCGCTTGCAAGTGGGGTTGTTCTTGGCTTTCTCCACCCACTGCTTTAATTCACTGAAGATGATGGCCCCCCTATTGAGACGGAGCTGAAGGAATACGGCACTGGTTAAGTTGATCTGTTGAGCCGTAAACATGTCATGTGCTCCACTCTTGAATAGAAGCCCCTTGTCAATAAGGTGGCTTGAGCAAGAGACGCCCGATGGGAAGAGATTTCGAGCATTTTCCTTGTGGTTCTCAGTAAGTATCTACTCCCATCATTGCTTCCCGTGCATGTACGCCTCAAATGATTGCTTCAAGTGCACCACCGTGCACACCGATGATGGTGGAGATTGTTTTGGCGGTGATGGAGATTGGACGGCCCCTAATCCATCCTCGAAGGCGTTCTTGTTCATGAGTTCCATCCTTTGATAGAATTCTTCCGCCGTAAAGATCGTAATTTTGTCGTTGAGGCGTAAGAGTGGAAGTATGCCAGGCGCTCATATCCTCGCATGCTTTGACGCCGGAGGCTATCGCGGTGCGGCATCGCCTCGAGGTCAATGCACATCCTCGAATATACGCTGGGTCCAGGCCACTATTATGTCATGAGAGGCGGAAAGGTTGGATATCCCGGAAGGTTGACATCCGCATTTGGAGGAATGTCGGTTTTGGTTCGCTTTCTTTTTTCCGGCCACGCTTATATTTTGAGGTTTTTGCCTAAAAGAAATGCAAACAAAAATTAGGCTTTTCACCTCAAGGACTTAAACAAACGAAATTTCAAGGTTTTCTGAAATAATTGGAATTTTTCGAAATGAAAACTTGAAACCCTAGAATGTTTAGAGAATCCAAACCATAGAAATATATAACAGAAGTTCTCCATAAGAATAAACATTGAAAATACATAAACGACTGTTAGTTTCTAGGTTTTTAAGAACAACAATGACGGAAACCGTATGAAACTTCGAAAGTGACCGTTTGAATTCCAAAATAATTTTTAGGTTATGAAATGAAATGCAGAACAAGAAGCAATAAGTTTCAAGTAGTAAGTAGCGAAGAACATACCATTGTCGTTGATGAGAAGAAGAAACAAGAAAGATTTGGAATTGCGTAAAGCGCTATAATGTTAGAGTATGAATGAGAGAGAGAAATAATTTGTCAAAGGGTTCCGTAAAATTTTGCAAAAGGCGCGTTCAAGGTCTATTTAAAGGCGAAAATTTTAATGAAAAAGCGGAACTTAAGACATTGTCTAAGTACCAAATTTTATTCTTGACCCCCTTTATTGCTTTAGAAACCTCTTTAGCAAAGAATAGACTAAGTAAGAATACTGACCTTTAAGTCTTCCGGTAAAGGAGAACTTACGTCTTCCGGTCAGCCTAAAACTAAGTCTACCTAGTATGAAAGAAACATTAACAAAAACTTTGAAATTAAGCAAGAGGATCAATCATACCAAGATTTCTCCTTAAATAAGCAAACCTCGGTGGCATCCATGGTTTTGTCAGAATGTCAGCCAATTGATGCTTAGTTGGAACATATTCCAAACTTATGTTACCTTTCTCCACATGATCTTTGAGGAAGTGATAACGGATATCAATGTGCTTTGTCTTGGAGTGCATCACTAGATTTTTGAGATCTGAATTGCCTGATGTGTTGTCACACATGATTGGACAATTTGCAGTCTTGATGTTGTAGTCCACTAGTTGTTGCTTCATCCATAGGAGTTGAGAGCAACAAATGGCTTGATTGCATCAATGTATTCAACTTACGTGGTTGAGTTTGCAACCGATCCTTGTTTCTTGCAAGACCATGAGACAAGTCTATTTCCAAGGAATTGACAAGTCCCACCGGTGCTTCTTCCGCTTACTGCAGGTCGCATAATCGCATCCGAGTATCCAACCGTGATTGAAATTGTTGTTTTTGGAATACCGGATGCCTAGATTTGTTGTTCTTGAAACATATCCGATGATACGCTTGGCGCAAGCAAATGTGACTCCTTTGGATCTCGCCTGAAATCTTGCACAAACACAAACAACAAACATAATGTCGTCTATGGTAGTAAGGTAAAGAAGTGAACCTATGATTCCTCGATACTTGGTCATGTTCTCTTGCTTTCCCTTCACATCTTTGTCAAGATGGCGGTAGACATTGGAGTCTCGAATCCTTTAGGCGAATCCGCACCAAATTTCTTGATTAGTTCCTTTCGCATATTTGGTTTGGCTTATGAAGATTCCTTCCGGAAGTTTGTTGAATCTGCAGTCTAGAAAGTAGGTAAGTTCACCATCATGCTCATTTCGAACTTTCTTTGCATCGCTTCTCGAATCTTTTACGAGGCTTGGGTTAGTTGATCCAAAGATGATGTCGTCCACATAGATTTGTACCGAGAAGAGAATGGCCTTTGGCTTGAGGATGAATAAAGTGGTGTCTATCCTTTCTCTCACGAATCCTTGTTCTATTAAGAACTTGGATAGAGTTTCATACCAAGCTCTAGGAGCTTGCTTCGGTAGTCAGAGAGCTTTCTTGAGTCGGTAGGCGTGATCGGTTGAAATGACAAATCTGGAGGCTATTCAACATATACCGCTTTCTTGAAGATCACCATTCGTAAAGTCACTCTTTACATCCATCTCTGATACACTTTGAAGTCCATGAACGAGGCATAAGCTAGAAAGAGTCGATTGCCTCTAATCTACAACATAAGGAGCAAATGTTTCATCGAAGTCAATTCCTTCTTTCTGTCGGCGACCTTGAGCAACCAGGTGACATTTCCATCTTCATCTCTTTGTTTAGAAAACCCATTTGGTCATGGAATGGTGGATGATCGATTCGACGCTTTGAACTAAACTCCACGCATCTTTCAAAGCGGTTCGACTCTTCTTGCATAGCTTCAATCAATTATGATCTTCAATAGTTTCATCAATCTTCTTTGGTTCGAGTTGAATCTGACGCATAAGCAAACATTTTATTTCTTGTGCGAACTCTGTGTTGAGATCACCAATGATTTGAGAAATAGGATGATCTCTTGTTTTTCAATAATGGTTGGAGGAAGATCACTTCGGTGGTTTCTTCCCTTAAAATTCCGGTGGGTTGAGAAGGAGATTCACCAAAATCGGTTCGAAGAGAGATAGGATCTTCAAAACCTTCATTTTTGGTGAACAAGAAGGATGAGTGATCACCAAAGGTGCTTGGGGTAAGGCAGAAGAGATGGGTTACGGGTCAA
>JABEVN020003608.1:0-17549 GCA_013146195.2 Codonopsis lanceolata | reverse complement strand
CCCTGGTACTCGACCGACTTGCAAGCTCAAGTAGATAATTTTTATCTTTTGGGTCCATTTTATTAAATGACTCATTATCATAATTATTATTATTTAATGCGTCTTTAAAGTAGGTGCAACTAAGGAATAAGCAAAGACATTTATATTATTATTAAAAGCACATCGTATGTGGTTATTACATTGTTGAGGACCCGGGGTTTGAGATCCTCAATAGGTAGCGGATGGTAGATGACCAATCCGTAAAGTGGAAAGGATCGGGAGTATATCCGAAGCTGCTTCAAGTCTCATGGGTGTCGTGAGCGGACCGGTCGTGGTGTACCAATTCCGCAGAGGCTTATTAGAAATAGACTCGAACTCGCAGGAGTTTTTCATAATCGCCTCGCTCTATCATACCCGTAAAGTCGCCTCCTCCGAACACTTATTGGGAAACTCCTTTATTGATCAACGATTTTACAAAGACCTTTATTCATACTTAATTTAGACTAACTTGCTTTTCTTAGACCTCCTTGGTGACTTGTTTCAAAGATTTTCGCATCTCGCCACCGTATTTCCTTTGTTGTCGATGAGGTCCCGAATGCGCCTCTCGAGCATGTAGCACTGACAGTAAGATGACCGCCGCATTGATGATACTCACAAAATCGGGCATGGTTCCGTGATGGGCAATGGTTTGGGTGGACGGTAATTATCCATGGGTTTCAGTTCCCATGGGCACACAGTTGTTTGAGTATTGATCTGGGCGCAAGTCATCGTGAATGTCTTTCTTTCTGGCTTGGCTTTGATATATGGCTAGGTCGAGTTTTGGTCGCAATTGAGCTGGCTTTTTTGGATATAGTTGAGCGAGATTGGCTTGCCTCGACCTGGCCCAAACAGGATTCTTTTTTCCGTATGCAAATGATTCTTTTAAGTTCCTGATCATGTGGAAATAGGTATCAAGGATCAAAGGGGAATGATTTTCTTGGTCGTGGTAATAGGCATTCAGTGGGAGGATCAAGGCCGATTTCCGGAGAATATGGAGTTACGGGTATCGAAATCATGTTTTTGATCAAGGAGGTCACCGGGTTGGTAGTCGGCACTTGATGGTTTTTGGAAGCTTGAAAAGGATATTTTCTGTGGTATCGTGGGAGTTTATTTCGTGAGAGTGGAAGTATTAGGAGCATATTCTGAAATTTTGGCCTTTTGTGAGAAAATGGCAAGAGCTTCTGAAAAACTGGCCAAAAGGTCACTTACCACCTGATCCATTATTCTTTTTGCATGGTCATCCAGTTCCTTTCTTAACCAAGCCTCAAGCCCGGGAGGAGGAGGTGCACACGCCAGGAGTTTCCCCTTCTAAGTTCCCCTGCCCAGCTTGTCGCTATGTCCCGTTATAGCTTGTTTGTTTCTTCTTTGCCATACCGCTTCTGGATCAGTGCCTCTACGAACCGATTCCTCGTCTCGATCTGAAACCGATACCTCGATCTGATTTACGCACTAGTTTCCTCGTGATCAATCGGCCAAGATATCTCTCGCTTTCCAAATTTGGGTCGCTTCGAGGAAAATGGGGTTTTGGAGGTATCGTAGGCCGGGCCGGAGGCCGTCCGGCTTGGAGTACAACGTGCCTTTTTATTAGTATTTTATTATTAATTTTTTCTCTTTTTTTTTTGTTCCCTACAATTGACCGGATAAGCACTTGCTTTATTTTGACAGCCTCGGGACTTTTCCCTCGAACATTGGATTCTTTCTCCGCAGTATAGGACCAACGTATTCCACCTCGCTTTCGACTCCCAGATCGGATCGTCCTGTGAAGGGCCTATACTCTTTCCAGGATCCACCATCCGAAATGGTCTAGGTCGAGCATCCGAGAATTATAAGTTAGCCCCTGTTTGTTTATTTATATTGATATTATTTCTTTTTTTGTGCGCACTTATTATATTATATATTTTTTTCGGACTTGCGCATTTTTTTGACATATATTTTGTTTTGATTTTTTTTTGACAGGGGCTGGCTCATAACTCAGATATGCAAAAATCGATCGGTCTGTGAAGTGTCCTGAAGAACTATATGCATTCTAACGTTGGCTTATGCAGGGGGTAGGCTGGTCATGGTGTAGGGTAACAGTTCGGAATATATTTATGCGTGCACGTGTGCGGTATCTAGAAAGCAAAAAGTCTTTATTTATTTTACGATATGAGCAGAAAAATAAAGCATATATGGCCTGTCTTGCTGTTATATGTGGATTTTCTCGGCTTTTTATTTTTGAGCGCAAGCAAGCAAGCACACCATTTTAAGAAATAGAAAGAAAAGCGGAGAAACTATCTATCCCTATTAATTACAAATTTTGGTCCTATGTCCCCAAAAATAAAATGACAGAATGAATGCAGATATGTATAAATGTACATAATAAAATGAAAAAGAAAATGAACTGAAATAAATAATAATATAGAGCCGGAAGTAAAGCCCCAGCTCTTTTGTTGTGCTGCCCGGAGTTTTATTGTAATATAATATAATATATATATATATATATATATTTTTTTTTTTTTGATTATCGAAAGTTTTTTTTTTGATATATATATTTTTTGAATTTTTTTTATATTCTTAAACATGTAATGCTTATCGAACGAAATCGGCCGCAAGATGGAGGATCATATCCACAAATATAGCCACGCCGTATAGGAACACTTTATTCAAATGCGTAAATTAATATGACAAGCATATCGCCCTTTGCGGCCGAGAAACAAATAAAAACAAAAAGTTTTATTATACGAGTCTAGCCCTCCATTTTATTTAAAATAAAACAACTCCCCCCAAGTCGCCATTGTGAGGTTCCCGGTGCGACCGCGCCCGCGCCTTGGATAGGGGTGCGGCGTGCGTGCGGATACGGGACACCACTGCTCTCGTTCCACCCTCCCTTGTTTAGGGGAAGACGAAATCAAAAGTGCGAGAGGAGTGCTGTCTATGTTCGCAAGTTGGAATGTGCCTCGGTTGCCTTGAGTGGATTTTGTATCAAATATGGGAACTTATGGTTTCCCGCATCAAGTTATCCCTTTTTTAGGGGATACCAGGATATTGGAATGCATTACCCTTTCATTCTCATTTTCCCTTTTTTAGGGGAAAACGGAAAAGTGCAAAAAAGGATATTGCGACGCCCCCACTATGGATTTTATTAAAAATAGCCTTATGGCCCATTCGGATCACTATGGGAGCTTTGAGTTTCCCGCATCAAGTTATCCCTTGTTTAGGGGATACCAGAATATGGGAATACATCACCCCTCCATTCCCATATCTCCCTTTTTTAGGGGAGAACGAGAAAGTGCAAAGAGGGAATGTTGCGAGGCCCCACTGAATCCGAAAGTTTTAGAGTCGCCATCTTTATTTTAAGGCAAATAAAGCAAAACCAAAGAAAAGAAAAATAAACCAGAGAAAAAGAAAACGGGTTCGGAGGCTAAGTTGCGAGTTGGGAAGGTGCTAGGCACCCAACTCGCCCTTTCGGTCTCAAAATGGTTTTTGGCTGAAGTATGCTTATTGTCATATTTATCTCGCAAATAAATAAGGTATTAAAGAGACAGATAATTTAAACAAATACATTCGTGGCTACATTATTTACGGACTCGCAGCCATTTCCTTACAATAATTACAAACATATTTAAGAATATTTGGCCATTATAACGACTCTTTTACAAAATATTTCTTATTCTAATCAGGGTAGCACAACGGCTTATATTGGCTACATTGCACCGGATTTAAATAACAACTTAAAAAAAAAAAGACAGAAAGAATAAATAAACGACGCTCTTAAAGGTTTTACCTTTTAGAGCGGCGGTGCTCGCCTCCTTCGGGGAGAGGGAGTCTTTTGTTGTTGTTGTGTGGTTGTTGTTTTGATTTGGGCAGAATGACTGCTTATTTCTGAGAGTTTTGGCTTGTCAACTCGGGCATAGTGACAGCTTATTTGGGTAGGTTTTGGCCTTTTTGGTTTGGCGGAACCTAGGCTTAGTTTTTTGACTTTTTAGCTCGTTACTCGGGCAGAGTAACGGCTTACTTTGAGATTTTTGGGTCGGGGAAATGAGGTGGATACCTAACAACTAGGCTAGGGATCACTTATAACCTATGGGTTTTTGATTTGGCAGAGTTTTGACGGGGTTTGGAGACTCTAGGGGCTTCCACTCACCTTTCTCGCACCTCTCGTACTATTTCTATCGTTAAAGACGAAGGGACAGGGATTCGTTGCGATTTTTAATCGCGGACATGAACACTGAAAATGGGAGGCCGAGACCTCTATTTATACTTGAAGACAGCAACGCGTCCGGAATTTTTGAGTCTGTTTCCCTTGCATCAGCCGCTTGTACCTTGTGCTCCAGAACTTGTACAATTTCTATCTGAGAGAGATGAACAGTGAAAGGCTTGGTGCCACCAAGGGGACCCTTGGTGCGGCACCAAGGGGCCTTGGTGCGGCACCAACCAACTTTTTATCTTTCAATTTTTTGCACTTTTACCCATAGCAGTTCATTGTTTCGCGCATCCTGCTTTTCCTTTCGCATTTTTGACTCCTGTAACTTGACATTTGTTAAGTTTTAACAGTTCTTGATATTTTATGTCAGTCAAATACCAGGGGTACGAAATTGGGGTGTCTACAGGTGTTTAGCAAGAGAAGGAAGACTACCATTACAAAATATTATAATGTCATCTGCAAAAGCGAGGTGAGAAATTATCGGGCAGCCACTAGCGGAGGAGTAGGAGAGACTTGGGCTGGAAGCATGGAGAGTATTAAGGCTTCGACTTAGGACTTCAGCAGCTATAATGAAGAGGGCGGGAGAAAGAGGATCTCCTTGACGAAGGCCTCGAGAAGAATGGAAAAATCCTGTAGGGGAGCCATTAACCAAGACAGAAAACCAATTATCTGAAATAAGTCTCCAGACCATGTCAATGAAGGTTTCACAAAAACCAAATCGACGTAGAACCTTGATGAGGAAGAACCAATCAACTATGTCAAAAGCCTTTGACATATCCAATTTCATAATAATGTTGGAACCGGGAACCTTCTTGTCAAGATAAGTCATTAACTCTTGAGCAAGAAGAATGTTATCCTGAATAACTCGGCCCCGGACAAATCCACTTTGATTAAGGGAGATAATATCTGGAAGAATGCGAGCAAGACGAGAAGCAAGAATCTTGGATATCACTTTGTTGCTGAAATTACAAAGGCTAATGGGCCTAAAATCTCCAAATGAAGACGGATGATCAGTTTTCGGGATGGAAATAATAAGAGTGCACGTCCAGCTCTTGGGCAAAGAAAAACCAGCGAAGAAGTCCAAAATAGCAGCATGAAAATCCTGACCAATAATGTCCCAGCAATGAGAGAAAAACAAACCAGAGAATCCATCCGGGCCCGCTGCACTATTGCCATTCAAATCAAAGACAGCTGATTTGACCTCATCAAGAGAAGGGAAGGCTGAAAGAGAAGTATTCATATCCCACGTGATAAGAGAGGGAATAGCAAGAAGACAATCATTATCAGAAATAGAGGTGCTCTGAAGCTGGGATTGGAAGTGCATAATAGCCTGTTGCTTAATGTCATCTTCAGTTGAGTAAGTTTGTCCATCAGTGCCAATAATGGAGTGAATATGAAGATGACGTCTAGCCTGTTGAACTGAAGCGTGAAAAAGCTTAGAATTACCTTCTCCATCTTTAAGCCATTTAATTTTGGTTTTCTGTCTCCAATATAACTCTTCATTTTTGAGAGCCAATTTTAGCTGAGCATGGGCCAGATTCATAGCAGTCCTATCGACATTAGATTTAGTGGCCTCGAAAAGAAATTTTGCGCGCTGCACTTCATCTTCAGTAGTTTGGATGGCTGTGAATATATTACCAAAAACTTTTTTATTCCAAGCCTTCAAGGCCTGTCTACAAAGAGCCAACTTCTTAGCAAAAATAAACTTAGGTCGACCAATAATATCTGTCTGCCAGTGCTCCTGAATTAAAGGAAGAAAGGAGGAGTGAGAGGTCCAAGCATTGAGAAATCTAAAAGATGAAGGATGTGATGAACTTTCCTGAACAATATTGATGAGGAGGGGAGCATGATCAAAACAAGTGCGGCTCAAATGACGAACATTAGGTGAGCGAAAAAATTGGTGCCAAGAATTATTGCTGAGCATGCGATCTAGCCGCTGAAAAATAGAAGCCTGGCCATCTCTTGAATTCCACCAAGTGAAGTCGCTTCCAGAATAACCAAGGTCGAAAATGCTTGAAGCGGACATGCATGAATGGAAATCCATAGCCCCTAGACGATCCCAACCATTACCACCCGATTTTTCTTCCGGAGATAGAATGATATTAAAGTCACCTCCAATAAGCCATGGAGTAGAGCCAAAAGATGCACTTAAATCCATAAGATCAACCCATAAAGTTTGACGAATATGAACGTCACAGTTGGCATAAACACACGTAACAATTGCCGGGCTCCACCATTTAAAATGCTCGGATTGCACTGTAAGATGTTGATCCGTGTCATACAAGACATTACAAGTAAAGGAAGATTTAACAAATAACCAAATCGAGCTACGATGATTGGAGTAGCTAAGTTTAAATCGAAGCCTTTTAGCAATACGGGTAAGCTGATTAATGTCTAACATGGGCTCAAAAATGGCAATCATTGTGATGTTGTGAAGCTTAATAAGTCTCTTTAATCGACCAGTAGAAGAATCATTACTAATTCCTCTAATATTCCAAAAAAGAAGGTTAACAGCCATGAGAATTGTTGGAAGAGATCTGAGCTTTAGACCTTGTTGTGATAGTAGAAACAGCCAACTTATTTTTCTTTTGAGCAGCCCCTTTAGTAATAGGAATAGATGTGTCCAGATTGAGTTGATCAAAAAGATGAGCATTAGAAGCAATGCCAACATCAGGTCGAGAGCCAACGTCAGTTTCTGTAAAAGCTTCTGTGCCCGGATCAATATCATGATCAGAATCACTATCTTCGCTGAGGACAGAGAAGCGATTAGGAGAAAGAATCGGATCAACAGGTTGAAGAGGGGGGTCTGCTTGGGGTTCATCAGCCTCATAAGTACTAACATTAGGGTTTCGATCAACATTAGGGTTGCGATCCAAATTATTGCATGGAGACTTGGTTGGGCAATGAGTAGGAGGAGCCATTGTGGTAGCAACCTAAGCCACAGAAGAAAGATCCAGATCAGAAGTAGTATGCGAAGGAGGAGGGTTAGGCTTACCATTGTCATGAGCTTGAGGGCCCGCTGTCGAAGAAGTAGGACTTGGATCATTGGGGGTTGGAATAGGCTGTTGATCACTAGGGCCAGCAGGTTTTTTCGGAGTCCAACGAGCAGTGGGAGGGGGCGGCGGTGGAGGTTCAGCTTGCACCTCTTTACGAGCCGATAAGGAGGGGTGTTTGATCTTGCATGAAAGCTCAGAATGCCCTTGTCGAAGACAATGAGAGCAATAAAGAGGAGTGTTCTCGGCTTCAAGAGGCTGCCAAAAACTGGGGTAAACAGATCCACAGTCGACCCATATGCGAGAAGGAAGAGGTTTAGTGAGGTCAATCTCCACGTAAACCCTAGCAACACTCGGACGGGTGAGATTTGCGGTAGGCTGATCAATCATAAGAGGACGCCCAAACAAGGAGGCAATGGTGAATAGGGCTGTTTTATGAAAAAGGTGAATAGGTAATCCAGGAAGAGAGAACCAAACTGGAACAATGGGACTCTCAACATCTGGTCTAAAATCTGGAGACCACTTGAACATGTGCATAGGGAATCGACCAAGGTACCATTGGTCCTTTATCCATAGACGCTGAAAATCATCATCGTGATGAACCTGAATGAGGATATGTTTAGCATCAAGATGCCCTATGGTGAAGGCCGCTTTAAGACCAAAGGTATGGAAGTGTTTACGGATGGATTCTAAGGAAGGGCGTCCATGAGAGAACTTCCCAATGAGAGCATTGTGAAAGGGCTTTGCAAGGGCTGCTATGATATCCGGTGACAACTTAAGAGAGGGTTCCCCTTTGTAAGATGATTAGGAAGGCATTGGGATTAGGAATTGGAGGAGAGGAAAGAACTTCCGCAAAGGATTTGGACGAAGGAAGAGGATCAGGAGGGGCTGGCGGGGGAGGATCCGCCATGTTTGCGTGCAAGAGAGGGAAGGTTGTACCCTAGCCGCCAAGCAAGAAGGAGATCACACCTTTAGTTATGTATGGCTTACTTATATTTTCAGTATTTGACATAAACCTCGAAGTTTTTATATGCCGATTTTTAAAATGATAGATCTCTAATATTTAGATATGCATTTGTAGATTTTTTAAGAGATGCTTATTTATCATATATACTACAAAACTATCTTTGTGTTTAATTTTTAATAGATCAGTGTAGAAACAGATGTGTTAACCCTTTTTTAAAATTTGTTTGAACAAAATTTCGGATCTTAAATTTTGAGACTCCAAATTATCAGATCTGATAAAATAAACTAAATTATTTAGTAAAACCATGGTTTAATGATGAATATTTTATAAAAATATTATGATATGAACTATATTTTTTCCTTTGACTGGTGATGATAAATAGTTAAAACAATATAATTTCAAACAAAGTAAGGAATAAATAAACTAACCTTTTGATGAAAGACTGCTCACTTTTCGTTTTTTGGAAATTGTAGTAGATTTTGTGATCTTCATATTGCAGTAGTTGTATGATTTTGCTTCGGTCGTTGTGTGATTTTTTATGTTGATAAATGATTCTCTTTGTTTATGTATGTCTTTCCAAGAATAAATGATAGATAGCTTGTGTAGTTTAATGCAATGTTGAAAAGTTTTTTTTACAAAAAATACTAATCAGTTATATATAGATTATATATACATACATGAACTTAATTGAAAACCTGTTTGATGTGTGATATTAATTATGACTCTTCGTAAATCCATTTTGATGTATTCACACACATGCATAATTGGGATTAATGTGACTGCTCCTAATCATTGCAGTTTATATTTATGTACATTGTCTATTTAATAGTTGGATATTTGTTTTATGCTTAAACTACTTCATTAATTTCATATTTACAGTTAATGTAGAAAAATGAGGTTTATTTTTTTTCTTCGAATTATTAACACCAAGTAAATTTAAATACGTCAAATAATTACTTATTTTTCTATAAATATGATTTATTTTATTGAACTGCATATATTTCTGTATATAGTACTCATGAAACTCAAAATATTTTCAAAATTATGTTTTAAATTAAAAGGCATTTAAATAGAACAAAAGAGATGTCATCATCTCTTGAAATTTGTAAATTATTTTCGCAAATAAAATTCCAAATGAGTGAACAAATTAAAATTCTAAAATATTTTTGGTTTTGACCTCCTTAATCAAATTATTAAATACAAAACACTATTACTGTTAAATAACATTTGTTGGCTTTTTTTTGTTTTACTTGTATGTGTAAATCTTCAAAACAACACTTACGACGTGTCGTCTTTGATGAATGTTTTCCCCAATTTCATGATATAAAAATGTTTCAATTGTTAACAAAATTTTTTTATAATAACTATCCATGTTGTTTATCTTCTTCTAACAATGAAGTTATCATTGATATTATAATTCATTTTGATTAAAGATCTTGTTCCATAAGTATGTTATTGTTCTTTCTCTAGTTGTATTACTTTTCCAAAATTATTTACTTAAATCATTTTATATATTAATTGGATAATTTTTTCGCATTAGTTACCAAGTAAATTTTATTTGGTAATATTATGAATATAAAATATTGTCTCTTATAACTATCAATATAAATTATTGTTACATCCAAATCATAATGTTTGTGTGTGTGTGTGTATATATATATATATATATATATATATATATATATATATATATATATATATATATATATATTATGTTAATCTTGTATATTTATACTTCAGTTTATATTGTTATGTTTAAGTTGATTTGATCACAATTGTTAGATACTGTAATCTTGTTTATTATGTTTGGTACAAATCTTTTGATTAGCAAGTTTGTTTATACATAAATACATTTTAATGAAGCAAAATAAATAAAAAATCATAAAAACTAAGAAATGTTGATCTAACTTCAAAATCATTGATAAAATGTTACAATATGTTAACAATTTAAGTAATTGAATTCAATATATGGCATAAGCAACTACAAAATTAAACAAAATAAAAAACTATGTCCATCATCTTTGTTGATTTTCCATGAATTTTTTTTGACTTGTGGTGAATATTTTGATGCCAATTTTCCAATTACATCTGCAATGGGAAATGAAAACACAAATAAAATATTTGTCCAACATTAGTACTTGTGTTTTAGCCATAAAAATAATTTTATACTTCGACATGGTTGGGTTAATTCTCCATGAATTTGCTGCAACAATAAAACATTTGATTGCATACAAATGAAAAATAGTTTCAATTTTGACTCATATTTTACAATGTGTATGCCTTTAATTGTTGCCACAATCCGGGAGCCCTGTGAAAAAAAAAAGACATTAATGGAATTATTGAAATTAAGAATAATTTATGATATATTAATGGAGGTATTAGTCAAATATGGTCATTTGACCCGGTTGATGAACATATATAGCTTTTGACCAAGTGGTTTACACTGGTTTATCAATAAACCAATGTAAACCACTTGGTCGACCAGTGGTCGACCTGATAAATCAGTGATCGACCAAGTGGTTTACACTGATTTATCAATAAACCAGTGTAAACTACTTGGTCGACCACTGGTCGACCTGATAAACCAGTTGTCGACCAAGTGGTTTACACTGGTTTATCAATAAACCAGTGTAAACCACTTGGTCGACAACTGGTTTATCCGTCGACTAGTGGATAAGCCAGCATTTCGGATGTTGGGGGGGGTGCATTTTTACTGGTTTACCGATAAACCAGTCGTGGTTTGTCAGTGGTTTATTAATAAACCAGACCATAAAAGAGTATTTTTTTAAGTGAGGCTACAAATGACCAAGTCATCTTTGACTTGGTCATTTTTGTAAATGCCCCATATTAATGTGAACATACCTTTTCATCATGGAATACACATTCAATACTATAAGTCTTGTGTTGTCTCTAAAACATTAATGACGTTTGAACAATCTACATAGTTATAGTTTTAGTGCCAATTTAGTCTTGTTCGGACTTATAACAGTAATCATGTAAAAAATTGTTAGAAAAATTGTGTTTAAAGAATGAAATTGTGCAATCTTGTGGCACGGATTTCTTCACGTCATTTGTGTAGTGACAAGGGTATTTGTGGAATCATGTTCTACTCCATGAGAACATTGAAATCATATATTTATTTGTCCAATTTGGTGTTTGGATGAATAATTTATGATAGATTAAAAGTATGGTTGTTGGAAGTGAGTTTATCCCACATTGAGAAATTAACAAACACTTGAGTGGTTTATATACAAGTGCCTTTTGTGGTAAGGGTAAGCTTGTGTAGAATAGATGCTCTTTCTCGCGCACGCCTGCGCAATGGGAGGGTGCAAATCATGGTCCACTTTAGCCTTTGGGATACGGTACTCATG
Organism: Codonopsis lanceolata; assembly: GCA_013146195.2. Lineage (NCBI taxonomy): Eukaryota > Viridiplantae > Streptophyta > Magnoliopsida > Asterales > Campanulaceae > Codonopsis > Codonopsis lanceolata. Next base: position 6,017 of record JABEVN020003608.1, on the reverse strand, counting down.
TGCGAGCGCGTCCCGCGGACACGAATGTTGGACCAAATTTGTCTGTTCAGACCAACCCACGTTTGTTAATTATTCTTTTCTTTTTGTAACTCCAACATTTATAACAGACTTTATGGGCTATTATTACCAGCTTTAATGAGAGATATTATTTACCTATTGATGATGGATTTATTTCATCATCAATGGGGTTATTTAATTAGTCTTTTTTCTACTCCTATAAAAGGAGATTGTTTCTACAATTACAGTACACGTTTATGAACAATCTCCTTTTCTCCTCTTCAATTCGTTAAGCGTATTCTTTGGCCTCCTGTTCTCTTGTTGGCGATAAAGTCGGGCACAGATTCAGTTCGCCAGAAACCTTTGTGCTAAAGGTCTCTCCGGTGTCTCCGTTGTATCCTGGGAGATAGACATCCATTTGAGCTTCCAAGCACATACGGGAAGGGGCGAATCTGTTTTAAGGAAACTGTGTGCGACATAGGCCTCGGACTTGAAGGTTTTGTTCGTCAGGTAGATAACAGTTCTACAACAACAAACTTTGTGTGAAGCATCAACAGATTTCAGTCTAGCAGCAGACTTGAAGTCCACCAGCAGACTTGAAGTTTACCTGTAGACTTAGAATACAAAGCAATAACTTTTCTATTGTTTTCAATTCTGTAATTCGTTTTATTACTGTTTTTCCTTGTATTATTTCTAACAATCTTAAAATAGACTAGTACTGTTATCTTGGATAACAGTAGACCCTTCTAAAGGGAAAAACAAACTTTTACAAAAAATATAGAATTGTGTATTCTGACTTTGTTCATATTTCAGAGTAATATGACAAATACCCAAGCTACTGGAAAGGAATCTAATGTGACCTTGAACCCAATGACCTCTAATGCTACTGTGACTCAGATTGTGGCCAATCGAACTATGTTGGTGCATCATAGCGAGAAATCAGAGAAGTTTAGTGGCTTGAATTTCAAGCGATAACAGCAGAAGATGCTGTTTTACTTGACCACTCTGAACCTAGCGAGGTGTCTAAAAGAAGATCCTCCAACGGTGGGTGAGAATCATAATGATGTCCAAGCTGCTACTGTTGTGAAAGCATGGAATCATTCTGATTTCCTTTGCCGAAACTACGTACTGAATGGGTTGACAGACCCATTGTACGAAGTTTACCATAATAAGACAACAGTAAAGGAGTTGTGGACATCGTTGGACGACAAGTATACATTCGAGGATGCTGGATCCAAGAAGTTTATTGCTGGCCGCTTCCAAGACTGTCTACAGTCAAGTGCAAGAGTTGCAAGTGATCTTTCATGAAATTCTAGCTGAAGGAATGGTTGTGAGTGAAACCTTCCAAATGGCTGCAATTATTGAGAAATTGCCTCCAGCTTGGAAAGACTTCAAGAGCTATCTGAAACACAAGCGAAAGGAGATGAATGTAGAACAATTGGTTGTCAGACTTTGTATCGAAGAGGACAACAGGGGTTCTAATAAGAAGACATTCGTTCTTGTGGCTGCTAAAGCCAATATGGTAGAGCATGGCCAAAGCTCAAAAGGCAAAGACAAAGGCAAGGCTTCTGCTGGGAAAAGGGTCAGTTTGGGATCCAAGGGAGGAATCTCTAAGAAGAGATTTTCTGGAAAGTGCTACAACTGTGGTGGCACGGGTCACAAGGCTATAGCTTGCAGAAAGCCAAGTAGAGATCGTGAAGCAAATATGGTGGATGACATCTCTTAAGATGTATTAGACCTGCGCCTTGCTGTGGTTGTCACTGAAGTGAACTTGGTGGGTTCAAACGCCAATCAATGGTGGATCGACACTGGTGCCAGCAAGCATGTGTGCTCCAACAGATAAATGTTTAGTACCTTTAAAGCTGCTGAGAATGGCGAGAAGGTTTTCATGGGAAACTCTGCCACTTCTGAAGTCAAAGGTCAAGGCAAAGTGGTGCTGAAAATAACGTCCGGGAAGGAACTGACTTTCAACAATGTACTCTATGTACCAGATATCTAGAAGAACTTAGTCTCCGGAACTTTGCTGGTGAAGCATGGCTTCTGTATTGTTTTTGAGTCAGATGTTGTAACTTTGTCCAAGAGTGGAATGTTTGTTGGAAAAAGGTTATGTAACTGATGGGCTATGTTGATTCTTATGTTAGATTTATATTTGTTCAGTTCATTACATTAGTTTTATACTTCAGTGGCTAATCGGGCTGTGTATCGATTAGCGTGGCAACTGTGTATAGAATTTTGCCTAGTATAGTTTTTATAGGACTTTACAGGTTTAGTGGAAGACCTCTTCACAGCTTCACCGGAAAACCTGCTCAAAGCCTACAAACGGCAGACCTTGTGTCCACATGGTCTCTCATGACGTGTCCTATCCAGCAATGACTCATTGGATTAGTTCAAACGTATCCTGATCATTGTTTGAATTAATCTAAGACATTCCCTGACACATCAAGCCGCCGAAAGCAGCTTTCCGAAAAGCAGGAAGAACTTTTCGCCTCGACGGTGAAAGGAAAGTGAAAAGCGCATCATCGCCACCATCGCTCCGCAACAACTCGTAAATCATTCCCCCCTTCTAGATATCTGTGAAGACGAATTTCTTGACTGACAGCCCCATGCATTTAATGCATTCATAAAAGAGCTGTTGAAACCTTCGTCTTCTCTAACGGATTCTTTTGAAGTGCACCTGCTATAAATACTGCCATTGAAGACTGGAGAAATACACAACTGTACAGAATCAATCGAACACTTAAAGGATTGATCTGAAACTCCATAACTCCAAGTCTTACAACTCAGTGCAATCAAGAGATCTTCAACAGATCTAGAAGTCCTCGTCAACAACAAGAAGCTGTTCATCAACACTTTATGTTTTAACTTCTTGTTGTTTACATTCTTTAACTATACTTCTGCACGAATTAAATATCCTGTATTTACAGATATTTAATTCCCTAGACCCCAAACACAAGTCAATATTTTGTACGCAATCCATTAGGAATATTCTTTGTAATAGATCTAGTGGAAAATATAGTGCACTATTTAAATCCAAGGTTGACTGCCTTGGTGGTGGATGTAGCACTCTTTATAGTGTGAACCATCCCAAAATACTTGTGTTATTTTCTTACTGTTTGTCTTCTATTTAAACTGTTTAGTACTTTGATTATCTTTATCCTCCGTAACTTAAGTATTTTGTAAAGGTTACTGTCCATCCGCAGACGAACAACTACCTTGAAGGTCTTCCGCTACTTCAATCTTTTCAATAGATTGCAAGTACCCTTCAAAGAATTTACTCAAAAAGTTTTAAGTGTATAATAAGCTATTCATCCCCCCCCCCCTTCTAGCTTATTATTGTGCCCGTTGGGACCCACAGGCTGTTTAAGCTCAGTGTAATGATTGTTAAACCAACAAGAAATAATAATAAGAATAAGTCTTATGTTTATTTGCTTGAGTCTTGCTATGCGTGGCATGGCAGACTAGGACATGTTAATTATGGAACCTTGCGTAGGTTAATTAACATGAGTTATATACCCAAATTCCAAATCGATTCCAAATACAAGTGTGAAACTTGTGTAGAGGCAAAGTTAACAAGGATATCATTTCATACTATTGAAAGAAATAGTGAACCACTTGGGTTAATTCACACTGATGTGTGTGATTTTAAATCAACACAATCACGTGGTGGAAGTAAATACTTCATTACTTTTGTTAATGATAACACTAGGTATTTCTATGTGTATCTTCTCAAAAGTAAAGATGAAGCTATAGAGAAGTTTATTCTCTATAAAACTGAGGTTGAGAACCAACTCAACAGAAAAGTTAAGATGCTAAGAAGTGATCTTGGAGGTGAATATGAATCACCATTTGCTGTATACTGTGCTAAGCATGGTATCATCCACTAGACAACAGTACCTTATGCACCTCAACAAAATGGCATTGCTGAACGCAAAAATCGAACTCTTAAAGAGATGATGAATGCCATGTTGTTAAGTTCTGGATTACCACAAAACATGTGGGGAGAAGCTGTGCTGTCAGCTAATTACCTTTTAAATAAGGTACCCCGTAAGAAGCTAGACAAAAGCCCTTACGAGATGTGGCATGGAAGAGTTACATCCTACAAATTCTTGCGAGTGTGGGGGTGTCTTACAAAGGTTGTTGTTCCTTTACCTAAAAAGGTTAAAGTAGGACCAAAAACTATTGATTGCATATTCATTGGTTATGCACATAACAGTAGTGCTTATCGATTTCTTGTGCATGATTCTAGGATTGTAGACATACACAAAAATACGATAATGGAATCAAGAAATGCCTCGTTCTTTGAGAATGTATTTCCATGTAGACTAAGTAGTGTGTCTAGCTCATCTGTACAAATACATGATTCAATAGAAGAAGAGCATAAGGAGAATGATGTAAAGAGGTAGAACTTAGACGCAGTACAAGAGCTAGGGTAGAAAAATCCTTTGGTCAGAATTTTCTAACCTACATGCTGGAAAGTGAACCTCAAAGCTATAATGAAGCTGTGAGTTCTTCTGAAGGACCTCTATGGAAAGAGGCTATCAAGAGTGAAATTGATTTCATCCTTCAAAATCACACTTGGGAATTAGTGGATCTTCCTCTAGGAAGTAAACCACTAGGTTATAAGTGGATTTTCAAAAGGAAGATGAAAGCAGATGAATCAATTGATAAGTATAAGGTCATACTTGTAATAAAAGGTTACATGCAACGTGAAAGTCTTGATTACTTTGACACTTATTCTCCAGTTACGAGAATAACATCAATAAGGATAATACTTGCAATTGCCGCATTGCGGAATCTTGAAGTACATCAAATGGATGTAAATACTGCCTTTCTAAATGGTGATTTAGAAGAGGAGATTTACATGGAACAACTAGAAGGATATTCTGCTCCAGGGCAAGAAAACAAAGTGTGTAAGTTGGTTAAGTCTTTGTATGGCTTAAAACAAGCACCAAAACAATGGCATGAGAAATTTGATAATGCCATGATGGGTTGTGGATTTAAGATCAATGAGTGTGATAAATGTGTTTATGTAAAGGACACTGAAAATGGCTATGTCATTTTATGCCTTTACGTAGATGACATGCTTATCATTGGAAGCAATGATAATATGATTAAGTCTACAAAAGACATGTTAACTCTAAATTTGACATGAAAGATATGGGGTTAGCCGATGTAATCCTTGTTAAAATTCTAGAATTTCAAGTGGACTTACTTTAAGTCAGTCACACTATGTGGATAAAATTCTTGAGAAGTTTAGCAAGGATGACATTACAATAGCTAGAACTCCTATCGACACTAGTCTACATCTATCAAAGAATAGAGGTGGGACTATCTCTCAGGTAGAATACTCGAGAATCATAGGAAGTCTGATGTACTTAATGAGTTGTACAAGGCCAGACATTGCCTATGTTGTGAGTAAACTAAGTAGATATACGAGTAATCCTGACCGATCACCTGAAAGCAATAGTCGAAGACTAAGGTACTTTATATACTGTGATTATGGACCGCACTATACACGAGATCCAAGAGGATCGAAGGATACCGTGGATGCAAATTAGATCTCGATATTAAAGACTCAAGGTCTACTAGTGGATTTGTATTCACTCGGCAAGTGCAACCCATATCATGGAAATCTTCTGCTGCATCGTCATAGCTAGATCCACGATGGAGTTTGAGTTTATAACTCTAGACAAAAGCGGTGAAGAGGTCGAATGGTTACGTCAATTTTTAGAAGATATTCCCAAATGGACAAAACTTGTGCCTGCAATCTGCATACATTGTGATAGTCAATCGGCAATTGGCAGGGCACAGAGTAATATGTACGATGGTAAGTCTAGACATATAATTGTAGACATAATACCATTAGACAACTACTCTCAACTGGAACTATCTCTATTGACTACGTGAAGTGAAATGATAATTTAACGGATCCATTAACTAAAGAGTTAAATAAAGACTTAGTTGATAAGTCTTCCAAAGGAATGAGACTTAAGCCTCTAGATATGAGTTGATACAATGAA
>JABEVN020003607.1:0-17557 GCA_013146195.2 Codonopsis lanceolata | reverse complement strand
ACCTATGACATCCGTTTAAGCGGAATACTAGTTTCGAGATTCTTAGTGGTTCATGCTCACGCCTAATTACTAGTGTAAAGAATAACATGCCCACTGACTTGAATGAGACCGCTATTCTTGTGCTCGCCCTTGCTTGATTTCTTAAATAAGTAAATATTACTTGTTTTCCCAGATAAGTCAGTGGCATCGTGTCTGCATTATGCTTGCCTTGCACTGTCTTGTCTGTCTTGTCTGCCTTGTCTGCTTGTCTTGCTTGTAATTGCACCTGCCTTGTCTGTCTTTATCTCGACTTGTCTGCGTTGTCTTGCCTTGGTACTTTTGTCTTGTCTGTCTTGTCTGACTTGTCTGCATTGTCTTGCCTTATTTGCCTTGTCTTGTCTGTCTTGTCACGACTTGTCCCCGCATTGTCTTACTGTCTTGCCTTACTGTCTTGTCTTTGTCTTACTTTGTCTTGCCTTGCCTTCCTGGTTGACAATTCGTCACAGATTCGAATCATGAGATTCGTGATAGAGATGGGTTAGAACCCGAGAAAGCGTCAAACCACTCCATTCTTGATCACTTTGGAGAAGAGTACCTTGTATACATTAGGGCGCTTTGGACTAATACTATCTGGTCGATGTACCATCTCGTACATACGACAATACGTTCTGTTAACGAGTTTATCTTGCAGAGCTACATGCAACACCGATTTTTATCCTATCCTATTATGTGGATTTCTTCTAGCATTTGTGAAAACAAAGTGCTATCATGAATATGTAAACTAAATGTCTATACATACTTGTTCTTGATCGCTTGACTTTCATAGTAGGCACTGTGAGCTGGTATGATACGTATATTCGTGATATACATACTCCTACTTGATTACCCGATTTTCTTCATATGCATATATAATTGTAGATATGCATGCCCTCACATGATAAACTTCCATGAATGAATTATCTTGAACATAAACGAATGTATATACCGACTTGATAATCCTATGAGAGACTTGGTATATGTATATTTATAAATATGCATACTTCTACTATTTGTTCTATGAGAGACTTGGGATGTCCTACAATAGGTTATCTAATCATGATTATTCTTGGCCTTGCTTCGACTTGTTTATTGTTTGTGAGCAGGGAATTCACCAAGAGTTATCTTGGTAGTCCGGTAAAGGCCGGTTTTCATTCAAGACAACCCGACTTCTGGGTCTTCGTCGTAGAACGATATCAATTCCTTTACGGCAATATTCAATTTATGTCTTATTGTTTAGTAGTAGCGTCTTTGGGTCATTATGACTCACCGTATTTTGTTTTCTAGTTGCGGTTGAGGAAGTCGTTTGAGGGCGATAGTGCGTATCTATGCAGACACGCTTGATCGATAGCTCGAGCTTAATGCGCGTGTTCGTGATTGTAACAAAGATATTTAGAGTAATAGCTTGAGGACTCCTATCTCTCTAGCATCCTTGACTTGTATATCATAACTTTATTCTTGTGAGTTCGTTGTTTTGTAAGGTTATTTAAACTTTGATCGGGTAGAATATCCGGGTCTTGTTTTGGTTCTCCTTTGGGCCGACGTGTTGTGTCGTTGCTCATAGCTTGGTGTTTTTATTACGGTATCCCGAGGCCTTGATGGCAGGCTTTCTCTATCCTAGTTGTTATTATTGTTGGTTGACGGTATGCTTTGTGGGTAATTGTTTTATCGGGTTGGTCCATTCTTTGAAAGCGGCAGGCTGGAGTGCGATGGTTTGTCCAGCGATACGATGTTGCGCACGTGAGTTTCTTTTTCTTTCCTTAGTGAAATTTATGTCTCTCTGGTATCTCAGAAACTCTCCTTGGTTTTCGACTTCATAGCTCGGACTACTTTCATTGTCATTTCCGCATCTTCGAAATTTTATTATACGTATTTTAAAATCGTATTCTTGTTCTTGTTTAGAGCTTGTTAGCTCGATTTCGTCCGACTTCGCACTATTATTTTATAAGTGCTTGTCCTCCTCTTGCCTTGTCCTTGCGGACGTGGCGTTGGGATTCGCTCCTAATCCGGTCGGGTCGCCACAAAATTGTTTCTGATATACTAACATGTTTTGTCATAAAACCTTAAAAACTACACTTTTCAAAATTAATAATTTTTACAAAATAATTCAAGTATTATGGTTCAATTTAAAAATCAAACATAAAGAAAAAATAATTAAAATAGTATATAACCAAGGAAAATAAAATGTATGAGATGGGTCAAGGAAAATGAACCAAAAATTCAAACTATCGATGCATAGACATCGGAAAATTTGATTTAAACCGTGCTGTGGATACCTTTTGGACCGCAACCCAATATACACTCATAAAACCACATTGTTTTAGTTGATGTATATAAACGAAAAGAAAACACTTTTACCCTAGTTTCACCACATATTGCAATTTTTTAATGCATTTTTTGCAGCGATGGTCAACCCCAAGGTTACCACCTAAAGAAAGTCCGGCAACGGAACCTATGACCACCGACTAACCGGAAACATGTTGGTATGTTCATGTTTCCAAAAATATTTCAAAAACTCTGTTTAACTTCAAAACTCGTTTATTAATTTTAATTTGTGATTTAGTTCAACTAACAAACAAATTCGATCTGAATGTTGATTAATTTCATCATTACTACTTTTTTATATATGAATTTTTGAACATGTATAAGTAACTAAAAAATCAGAAATTATCGGGTTTCCATTTTTTTTTACATGTAGCTAGTTATCTAAAAAAATTGGTCATATCTCGATTTATAGATTTTTTTACAATAATAATTTTGGTTATGATGAAATAGAGAAAAAACTGTCAAATCTTGGTATTATTATTAATTGATTGTCTGTGAATTAGTTTTACTTCAAAGTGTGTGTATATGATTTAGTTTAAAAATCGTTGTTTTATTTCATCTTTATTTTTCCTAACCTTGGATATTGATGCAAATGAATTGACAAAAAAAAGCTTAATTTTGTTATCTCTCATGTTTCTACTATGCATATTTTTTTTAATATACTAAATAAGAATGTGAAGAGGTTTTGTAACCATTTATCCAATCAACCATAATAATGACATTTTATATTTTCAATTTCCAATGCAAAAAGTGACTTATATACAAATTAGAAGTGTTTCTAATTAAATTTGAAAAATTACTTTTGGCAGAAACTTTCCAAAACTTACTCATCTTCTTTTATATATGTATAAATTATTATATGTACAACTCAAGAAATAGCAGAGCCATAGAAATTGCCTATCCAGCTCAGGTTTTCCTTTTCCTCATGCTCTTTGTGTGTGTGTGTGTGTGTTCTGGATATTCCAGAGCACTCTAGTCTATGACGTGTGTATATATATGTATATATTATATTGCCCGGCAGCTGTCAGTCTAATTGCCCATTTGATGGAAAGTGAAGTATTTTAGCCCACCACTATAACAATGAAATGCCAAGCCCAAGTCAAGATCTGATATGGGTTCTGTTAATTACTAGACGATTTAATAAAGACCAGCTCATTGAAAATGATTTGAAAAAACTCTGATTAAAAGCCTTTTCCCAAGAATCTGAGAAGCCAAACTGAAATTTGCTTCTTGACTTCGAGGAATCTCTAGGGTTAAATTTACAAGATACCTCAAGGAAGCTGCACAGAAACTGCCCTTTAAATTGCCTGATGTCCCCATAAAAAGGCCAAGAACTTTGTTCACACCTTTAGAGGATCAACTTGATATGCCACACTTATAATGTTTGGTCATATTTGGAAACAGGGCTAAATGCGTCATTAGTCCTTGAACTTTGGTCAAACTCATCATCAGTCCCCAAATTTCAAAAGTGATCACCATTGACCAAAGATCGTCATTTTGGATCATCAGTAGTTCCTAACCCTCACGCCGTTAATGTATTCTCCGTTAGTGAAAACACGAGCAACTCACGTGCAGAAGGTTGAGGGTTGATATGTATTTTCCATGTTGGACCACATAAGGGTCCCAAATTCGCTCCACGCTTCTCTTCTCCAGCACCGACCAATGACGCCCCAACCCCAATCGGCTCATTCTCCATCTCCAGATTCATCACATCCATAGGATCGTCCTCCTCTCAGATCCGTCTCCATCTGAGTCTACCATCTTAATATCCGACCAACTCAGTCCCATATAATAGTTGGAGAAGATGAGGAGGAGTCGGAGTAAAGGCGTGGGGTTTAAAACGAATCAGTAGTGACGAGGGTCAGATCAGAGAAGAGGTTCTCGTTGAGGAGCTGAGAGGTAGATGTCTTTGTTGTCAATGATGAATCAACTTCACATGCGGTGGGAGGATGGAGGGATAGATGTTGCTGTTGTTGTTTACTGAAATCATCAGTAGTACTGGTAGTATCATCATATGCGGGGGCGGGTGGTGATGGTGGTGGCATCGTCGTCTTGGTTTGGGAAGATGGATAAAAAATGATCGTTCCCTCGAACAAAGAAGCCATTTCTCTCTCCGTCTATGATCCCAAAAATTTAGTCGGATCTTGTAGGATGACTTAAATTAAGCAACCCCATTGTGTTAAACCTAATCGATGTATTCAATTCCGGTCAGCTACTTCATTTAAGCCCAGGAGAGTTTTTAATTTGGATAGAAATTAATGGAGATAGAGAAATGGGAATGGGGAAAAGTGTTTGTTAGTGGGGGGAGGGGGCATGAGGTCAGAGAATCAATGAATGTTGGTTTATGAATGTTGCTCAGGTTAGGGAATCAATGTATCGACATCGAGGAGCTGCTTTATCTTCTCTATGTTATCTCATTTGTTCTTGGTTTAACTAGACATGATTTACGGTTGATTTATTATGGGTGCCCGCTTTTTGTTGATAAGAAAATCAAGAAGCACCTTTATCAGGGAAAAAAAAAGGAAATGAAGAACCACATTGATTGATTGTTTACTAATCAGGAGCTTTTAATTTGGATAGTAATCAATGGAGAAAGAGAAATGAGAATTGGGAAAAGTGTTCGTTCGGGGGAGAGAGGGGACGTGAGGTTGAAGAAGAAGATGGTGGAAAAGACAACTTTACCCTCACTTAAAATCACGTGAGCAAGCACATGCCCATTTAACGGTGCTTGGGCTAATGGCGTGAGGGTTAGGGACTACTGATGATCCAAAAGGACGATCTTTGGTCAATGGTGATCACTTTTGATGTTCGGGGACTGATGATGAGTTTGGTCAAAGTTCAGGGACTAATGGTGCATTTAGCCCTTGAAAAAATAAGGAACTAATGGACACACAAGGAATTTCAAGAGTACATGCACACTTCATTCAAAATTTCAAAACAAAAATATTGACATGAAATTTGAATTTAGCCCAAATATTCTCTCAATGACAAGATCTCTTGCATTTATATCGTGTCATATATTCTTTGAAAAACTTCTTGGTCTAATGGTTGAAGAGAACACTAATGGATTTTAATTGGGAAAAATATTTTTTTAACCAACGTACTATATGGTAGTAATACAATTGACCAAGTAGTTTGTTAAGACAAATTTAACTAATGTACTACAATTTGAAACAAAATGTATGAAATGTATAAATAATTAATACAAAATGTGACAAAAATCGTGAAGTTGCCATCTAACTCCGTTAACAAGTCGCTTTGGTACCCTTTTTTTTTTACATTTTAGGAGACATCTCTCATACCCTTTGGTACGTTTTTTACATTTTAGGAGACATCTCTCTCCAAAAAAGATATATTAATAATACATGCATCTTGACGTCGATAACAACGCCTAATTCTCTCTCCAATCAAAACTCTTCGGCAACCCCCTGACGTCCATCTCCGACGCTGTAGCAAACACATCATTTGACTGAGCCCCACCGCCTTTCATTTCGGTAAACATAGTCTCGAATTCCTCATCTGAAACGTCAAAAAACAGAGTTACACCATGGACAGCCATCGAATTGAGCAACTGGTTTGATGCTGCTTTAATTAAGCTCTTGGCGAAACAGCCATAGAACCACCACTTAAGCTAGCGGCACCACCAACAGTAGAAATGGGATGCACTACTACGTACCACCATCACCCGTCACCACTATCAATACCCATGCCCATAACCATATCTGACCCTAATAACCCGTACCCAACAACCTTCATCCAGGCAAACACCTCCTACTTAAAAAAAGTTGTCCAGATGCTAATGGGATCCTCCGACATCGCCAAGATGGTCGCTTCCGCCAGATCCGACCCGTCGTAAAACCCAATTCCTCCCATCCGAAACGGACCCAGCAAGAAGGTATTCAAGCTATAAGAACAAAGAAACAGTCTCAAAAAATTTAAGATCAACCCATTAATTCCCCGACTAATAAATGAGTTGTCGGGTTTGTCTTAAAACCGGTACAGAAGATTACGTCACCAAGTATTCTCGATTTTTCGTCTTTGGCTCTTAGCCTAGTAACTCCTCTCATCCCTGATCCGTTTAACCGGGTCTCTGAACTTGAATGTTGTAGCTGAGGATAAAGCGATTGTGAAAAAGAGTTTTTACTTACCCGTCGCTGGCGAAAAAGTGATGGTCATTTGGTGTACAAATTAAAGAGAAGCTCTAGCATGTCTCTTTTTAATAGTGTTGATGCAACACAATTTGGTCTTGGGTCGTTCCTTGCGGTATGTAGGATATCTGGGCTTATGTAAAGGTATGATCTAGTTGAAAACCCGTCAAAAGAAGAAACCTTAAAAGGAATGCAAGGCAGGGCCTCGCGAAACCCCTCAGGCGTGAGAGTAACTCTTAAGCTTATAGAAAGCAAAATGACATAGTTTCGGTGTGTAAAATGAGTGTACCTTTGAAATGAAGTATTATAAGGTATATATAGCCTTTTGGGAGTGAAATCCGGGCTGAGTCATTACTATGGAGAGATCATAGGCTTTTATGACCATAAATGCGGGTTGACAGCGTAACTGACGGAGTCGTGGCTTAAATCTCGGGCTCGAGAGTTATCAGACAGTTAAGCTTGGAATGGATATTTGGTTTATTCGAGCAGCCTTGCTCCCTGCTCGGCCAGATCGGTAGGAAGATTCCTGCTCGGGATGTATGTAGGATGTTTACCCCGGGTTATCCTGCTCGGGTGACCTCTTTCCTAGTCCCTGTCCTCCTCGTGCTTATCACGTGAAGACACATGTGCTCGGCTCGTGACCAGGATTTGGGCCGATCTCATCAAGTGTAATTAATTAAATAATTTGGTGTTGTCCCCTTTGTTACTAAAAAAAGCTAAATCGATCAATTAATTACAAGCACTACATAGTACATACCCAACCCAAAATGGTCCATCCCTAATCACTTGTGCACGTGCAAGCAGTCACAATTCACAAAGAAGATGTGCTCCCCACCCCACTTATCCTCTTCACATGAGGAAGCCATCAGCCCACAACTGGCAATTTTTAACTTTTTAAGTCATTTTTACACTTACACATCATTGGTTCATGCATTTTCTAATGTTATGTTTGTTCCAGATTTATCAAATACTACCTATGTTTGTTACTTTGTTTTGTTTGTGTTGAATCTTGCATAATATTAAATTTGCTTAAAATCATTCCACTTGAATGTCAGCCAAGAACTTAAAATTTATTTTTGTTAGCTTGCAATTATTTGTCAGTTATTCATTTCAACTGACCATAGCGTTTTTAGTGTCAGCTTGCTTTCCTTATTTGATTGATCAAATACTTGTACCGACACTTTCTTGCTTTATGTTTTTGGTAGATATTCTGTTAGATATTCTTTCCCAGGATCTTTTGAGATCTTGTATCTGCCAAACACATTTTCAAATTCAAAATGTGTTCCTAACGGGTTACTCTTAAAGTTCATCTATAAATACCCACTGGAAGCATTTTTGAAGACACAGAAGTCTGAAGCCTCATACTTTCAAGAAACTCTCTGCGTTTTAGTCTTCTTAAAAACCATAGCTAGATAATCTTTCATGTATACATCTTTCTAGTTATTGTTTAGGCAAACACTGAGTGATCCCTTTTCATATCTTTTGAATTCAGTCAGTTTGTCTCACGAGTTTGATTGTTTCTCAATTATTCTCCACAAACACCGGTCTTTTGTTGTACACTGATCCATTAGAGATCAAATAGATTTTTAATAAAATTAGTGCATTTCAAAAATCCAAGTCTGACCAACTTGGTAGTGGACGTAGCAGTTTATCTATGAACCACTTCAACTGATTTGTCAGCCATTACTCATACTCTTGCAAACTGACTTAACACTTAAGAAGTTTTTCAACTAATTAAGTGTCGGCCGATTAATAACAGTGTTTGCTTAGTTGTTCGAGATAAATTGTTTTTCAGTTTCTTCTCTGTATACAGTGATCAACTTTAAAAGCCAACCTCTTTTGAAAACTGTTGTGTCAGCTAGCTGACCAACTTTCATCAGCTTAAGGCATTTTTAAAGTATCAGCCAGCTAACCAATTTTAGCTGACTGACAAAACCAGTTCTCCGCTACCAACTTTACAAGGTTTTACAAATCAACCCTCAAAGTTTTAAAGGCTATTCACCCCCCCTTAGCCTTAATTGTTGCCTACTGGACTTACAGTTTGCATATTTTGTAGGTATCAAATTTTGATAATCTACTATTTTGGGTAAATAAGTTAAAAAACTGGTAGTTAACTGAAAAATTGAAATTGTGAATTGTGATCCCATGTATTCATTGAAAACTCACTAAAATAATTTGTTGTTGCACTGCAATCATGTGTTATACTCCATATGTCTCAAAACACAAATATGAAAAGTTTACAAGTAACTAAAATTTCTTAACTACTTAAAATGTCTAACACGGTACAAGTGTAGTAAAACAACTTGCTAAAAAGAAGGAAAAAAACCTTAACAAAAGGGAAAAAATATATCTATTTACGAGACACACTAATGTGACAAATATATTTATCTTTTGGGGATGTAACAAGTTTCTAACAAAGTGAGAATAAGATTACGTACTCGCTTGCGATTAGTTTCTGTTAACAATTGGGGTTGTGTCCCGATTATTTACTTCCGCTCACATGGAATTTATTTATATTATTAAAGGTTAATTAGTTTCCTAATCCGAAGGGGTTTGAGATTGACTTGGCTTAACCTATAAAAATAGAGTTTTTTGTACAATAATATAAATAGGGCAAGTAAATGGATAAATCCATAACATCATTTACACGCATACACAAGAAGAACATGTCTTCTTGTTGTCCGCCCTTTTACTCTCTCTCTCCTATATTCTTTTTCACCAAATACTCCCTCTAGCCTAACCATCGAGAGGCTTGGATTTGTGGTATGAACCTGAGGTTGATATTCATGCTACGAGATATCAATCCGACGAGAGAAAATTGCAGGATTATTGATCGTGACATACGATGATCGTAGCTCAAGCAGAAAGTCTTTCGCTTCGTTCAAAGTTCAAGTTCGCACGAAGTAACTCATGATTACTTTTAGATAACGAACTTGTGGTATATAAACTTCATTGGTATCAGATCATATATGCTTGATTGCTCGTTTCGTTATGCCATGAATTGCATTATTTTGTTTTTGGGTTTATTTAAAAGTTTTACCCGATAACGAACCAAATGGGTTTCATTATTTCATGTGTAAAACGATTTTATTTTTGAGAAAATTTTATATGTTTAAGTTCCCTATGACGAGGTGAACAACATACTAAATTTTTGTTGAAATTCGTTGGGTATTTTTCAAGATATCGCAAACCTAGTTTTGTTGAAAATTGTTTTTTCTGAAACTTTGCATGCCGTTTAGATCTGTTTATATATTGTAAAACCGTGGTTTTATAGTTTGTACTTTTAGTACTCTGCGAGGGCTTTCCAATGACATATTATATGCTTAATTTGGACTTAAAATGAACATTAATTCTACGGCCTCGAAAAGTTGGCTCGCGGATCACGTTCATGAATTGATTTTCCGGGTTATGAAAAATGGCGCCCCATCTTCCACACTCTCGGAATCGATACAAGTGCCATCTATGGAACTCCTTTGGGTACAACCAGTACACAACTGGAGACTATTCGACGATACGAACCCAACGCCACCGTTCTCGACCTCATCGGAGTTCGGGAAGGCGGCGCGTGGACACCACTCTCCGGCTGGGCACGTGAGAGGCTGCGAGGAAGACCAGTCAACCAGGTCAAATAGTTGACTGATGACGTGGCTGCCATGTCACCAGCCACGTCAGCACATTGGGACCCACTTTCAGTGACACCGATTTGCACTACGAAAAAAATCGTTATTGCCATGGACAAAATTCCTTGGCAATATACAGAAACTCCTTGGTAAATATGTTTTAGCAAGGAAAACATTTCCTTGGCAATCTTTAAAAATTTCCTGGGCAATTGGCTCCTCGGTGATTTTGCTGAGGAATTCAATTTTCTTGGCAATTTACCAGGGAAATTACCAAGGGATACGTCCTTGGTACTTGCTTATTTATTATTTGAAAGAAAAACATATTTTCCTTGAGAATGTTTTTCCTATGAAATTACCAAGGAAATTATTTCCTTGGTATAAATAATATATTTTTAATATCTATTTTACCAATGAATACTTCCTTGATAAATTCCTTGGTATATAATTATTAAATAATATATTTATTACATTTATTATATTTATATTTTCAGGATTCCAAGGAACATTCCTTAGTAAAATCGTTGACAAATTTGATTACTAAAGAATATTCCTTGGCAAAATGTGAATATATTTATAAAAAAAATATTACAAATGCTGTTTGTACCTGAATAGATTCAAAATCCTAATATACATTAAAAACCATATCTAAAGCATGAGGCATTTAACACGATAATGAAACAAAATACTGAACAACCACTTGATCATTCAAAGTAATATTTTAAACATCAACATAATCATACACAGTGTCTCAACAACCACATATACATTTAAAACAAAGATCTTAAATCAAATAATATCACTGAAAACACTTCTGACAAAAGTTATATTTCCAAACCACAATGTGCTAGACGAGACTATAATCGAAAAACATGACTATTGTTGTGGAAGAGAAGCAAAAGGTCGTCATCCCTCGAGTTGGATGGTTCAAACTCTCTTCATTACTATCACCTGTCGAATTAGGAGTCCAAGGAAAAGCTTGCTTTCCATTTGCATATGTGAGAATATTACTGTGAAAATCGTTAGACTGGAGAATCTTTGAGAATTATATTAACAATACCTCATTATTTACCTAGCAACAATAATAATTGCACCAATCGCCACAAGGAACCATCCAAATAAATGATTGAATCTATATCTCTACCCAAGGAAAATGTAACTGGAGAAGTAGCCAAACAAGAAGCCTCTGCACACATGAGCAAAACATGGAGTAAACTTTTTGATTCCAGCTCATAAAGAGGTCATGACATGACCTCGAAGCCCACAAGCAACATAAGTAATTACATGTTTCTTTTCCTAGTTTATTTTCACATGTAATCAAAGTAAATTAATTAAAGATAGATCGCTTGCCGTAACAACCAATTTGACTATTTGAGTATATTTTCTTCTGCACAAATCATGCTCCAAAAAATCCCTAACAAAAAAGTTCACTTCAAACTAATAACAATTGGAGTTGTTCTCTACAGCAAGATCACATGCTACCATGTATGTAAGATCTAGTATACAAGTTTATTTTGGAATTATACTTTCTAATCAAACATTGTTGAATAAACATGCTTTTCTCAACACCCTTAGTAGAGCTCAGTAATTTTTCAAAAGATCTTTTGGAACCAAGAGGTTGTCCAGAGCTCCTGGTACTTTACTTTTCACTTCATAGAAGCTAGGAACACCACTGTCAATAGATGACATTTTCATCTCAATAGTGCTTATAAATTCTTTGGTCCCTGGGGAGTTGGGATTATCTATTACAACTCCATCCTCATAATACAATCACAAAGAGATGCAAGCAAGTCTGTTGTCTTGTCACTACTCCAGGACATCGAATATCTACTTTGTTAACAATTATATATCTCATCAAAACCCCTTTATTCAATTTCGACTAATATTGCACATGCTCCCAAGTATGAGTGTTGTATATCACATCCACAGTATACTATTTTATATTTAATTTGGGTTCCTGCTGTTCCCCCCCCCCCCAAAAAAGTTGTTGATAAGTAGGATGAAAATTTGGGTGTTGATAGCATGTTAACATGTTCAGAAGTATCAAATAGGAGGACATTAAAGCATTCGTTTCCGTAGGCCACAAATTCTATTTAGTGACTTAAAATTAACCTCTGAATATGGTACAAGGGCAGAGAATTACCTTTACATAAAAATGTGACTCATAGTACCATTGAAAGATGAACCAAAAGTGGTCGATAAACACTTGCCCTATGGATGCAATATCATGTGCATCTAGATGGGAAACAAATACATCTTCTGGTGCAATCTGCAAAAGGATTGATGTTGTTTAGAGAATTCCAAGAAAAAATTTCATTGAAGACTTGGTTTAAATAATTTATATAGGTAAATATATAATGCGGAACAGGTTCAAAAATCATATACATAAGTTGAATGAAAACATTGATCGAAGAAAATGATAACCTTCAATATGGAAGAGGGCATGAACTCACCTGTACAAAGTAGTAGATGATGGTGGGAATAACATTCAAAACGAAAGAACAAGTTAACTACGATGAAGATAAAACGATGAAAATAGTTATGTAGAGAAAAGAGCTCTTGATCAAGGCAGTGTTCAACAAATGAGATAATTAAGTTCAAAATTAGCAACATGGAAAGGACTCAAGCACGGTACCTGAGAGCAGATTCTAGTTGATTGTGAGCTCTAGTATCAGAAAAAACACACGTCAATGCACCAAAAGTATCTATATATATCAGCTTAAAACTAGATCTAAATAGCATATATATATATATATATATATATATATATATATATATATATATATATATATATCAATGTCTGCTCACCTTGACAATTCACATGACAGAGACATCAATAGAGAGGCTTTTGGCCATTGGACACTTATGGTAATGATGCAAAGCAAGTATTCCAAATCCTGGATAAAATCTATACATAGAAGCATGTATAGAATAATGGTCCCAAAAGCTGTAATTAGATGGGAAATATAGAGTAGACAAAGTAGAAGGAAAATAAAGTTCAACGAGAGATAGATAATAAAGCCATAATTGAGAGATTCAGATATAAAAGTATGTGATATTTAGCAAACTCTTGTTCTAGTAACTCGGTCAGTCTGTGGCTTTGCTTTCAGTTATCCCACTATAATGAGTCCTCTTGTGCCCGCTCAGTGCTTTCGTTCAACATATTACCACCAATATCGTTGTGGGGTCCCCGGAGTGCGCCCGCGCCCCGCGTGCCCTTGGATAGGGGTGCGCGTACATGCGGAAGTGGGACACCACTGCTCTCATTCCATCCTCCCTTGTCTAGGGGAAGACGAAATTAAAAGTGCGAGAGGAGTGCTGTCGAAATAGCGCGTTGAATACGCCTCGGTGACTTCAGTGAATTTTTGGTCCGTTATGGGAGATATGAGTTTTCTATATCAAGTTATCCCTTTTTTAGGGGATACCAGAATATATGAATACATCACCCTTCCATTCTCATTCTCCATTTTTTAGGGGAAAACAGAAAGTGCAAGAAAGGATGTTGCAGGCTCCACTACAGACTTTATGAAAATTACCTTATGGCCTATTTCGGATCACGATGAGTGCTTTGGGTTTTCTATATCAAGTTATCCCTTTTTTAGGGGATACCAGGATATATGAATACATCACCCTTTCATTCTCATTCTCACTTTTTTAGGGGAAAACGGAAAAGTGTAAGAAAGGAGTATTGCGATGCCCCACTGCGATCCAAAATCTTTTAAAGAGTCGGCATCTTTATTTTGAGGAAGAAATAAAGAAAAAAAAGGAAGAAAACCAGAGATTGCAAAAACGGGTTCGGGGGCTAAGTTACAAGTTGGGAAAGTGCTAGGCACCCAACTTGCCCTTTCGGTCTCAAAAACAGTTTTTGGCTAAAGTATGTTTTTTGTTATATTTATCTAGCAAATAAATAAAGCATTGAAAGACAGGAAATAAAAACAAATACATCCATATTTACATTATTTACGGACTTGCAGCTGCCTCTTTACAATAATTACAAATATACTTAAAAATATTTGGCCATAAAACGACTCTTTTTAGTGCTATTTTCTAAATAAATCCGGGCAGCACAACTGCTTATATTTTTACATTTGGCTGGATGAAAAATAGCACTTTTACAAATAAAAAGCTTTAAAGCTTACATTCTAGCGGGTTAGGGTGTGCTCGCTCTGTCCTTCAGGGAGAGAGAGTCTTTTTTGATGAAGTGGTGTGGGGATTCAGGCAGAATGACTACTTCCGAAAGTTTCTTTTGGCCTCGGGATGAGGGCGGAGCAACTGATTGAGATTGATTGATTGATTTGAGTGAGGGAGGCGGAAATCGGGCAGAGCAACTGCTTGCTTCTAGCAGATTTGGCCTTTTTAATCGGGCAGAGCAACTGCTCTTTCCGAGATTTTTGGACCGGGAAAATAGGGTGAAAACCTAGCTGGGGGGCTAAGGCTCACTTTGACCGGTTGGTTTTGAGATTGGAGGAGATTTGGCAGGGTTTCGACGCTTTATAAGAGGGGGCACTCACTATCTCTCGATCACTCAGTATTCTCTCGGCGTAAAAACAACACAGAGAGTTTGGGCGTATTTTCAGTGCATTTTCTATCTGTCTGAGAGTGAACCCTAAAGCCTCTATTTATAGGCTGGGAAGAGGACACGGGAGGAATTTCTTTTTCCTTCTTCATGTTTCAATTAGTTGTACAGAACGCCGGAAAATTTGGACTTTACGCGAACTGTAGTTGTTCTGTAGCACTTGTGAGATTCCTGTAGCACAAAGTGGGCACCTCCCATAGGTGAACTGGGTGCCGAGCCCACTTTGAGTGTGGGTGGTGCCTGGTTTTGATTCTTTGGTCCTTTTCTGGCACTCTGGCCCCCTGCATTTCACTGTTTTGTGCATCCTGCTTTGTCTTTTGCATCTTTGAACCCTGTAATTTGACATTGGTTAAGTTTTAACAGGTCTTGATATTTCATGTCATGTTACATACCAGGGGTACGAAATTGGGGTGTCTACAATCGCTCTCATGCTCGGACACACATAGAGGATAATACTTTAGAAATTTGATTACAAAATAAATTGAACAAAAAACCCAAATTCACAGAGAATTTGGACAAAAAAAAAGATTAATATATCATAACTTGACCTAAAATTTTAATAAAGCTTCACTAACTAGGTAACTAATTGAAATGCAAAAAAGAACAAATGAAAAAAAAGTGTGCCCTAATATTTTACAACACATCAAACATATAGCATAGTCCAGCACAGACATATACACATACACATACACACACATTAGAGATAGAGAGAGAGAGAGAAAAAGAGAGGTGTACCTTGAGAGAGAGCTTCTGTGGAGTCAGTGGTGAGGAAATGACCGAGACTTGAAGCGCTGTAGCAATAAAAAGAGAGAAGAATAGTGGTATGTTACGATTAGTAATGCCGAGAAAAGAGAGGAACATGACGAGAGGGAAAGAGATAGGAATCAATGTGCTGCCATTAGCGATGCCTGGAATTGCTTCTGCAAAGTCGCCGCTCTCCATCAATTGAATGTGAGGTAATTTTGGGGAAAACATATGTCAAGTGAATATTGGGGGAAAACATATGCAGAGGCAAGTAGCCCGCGCGGGAAAGTGAAATCATGGGGGAGACGTTTTCGTGAACTATTTTGGCAACTTAAACCTTTAGTTTCAAATCGTGCAAAGTGAAAGAAATTTAGTATGTACTCCCTTTGTCCTTCAACGATTGTCTAATCTATGTATGTTTTTTTTGTTCTAAAAAATTGTTTTATATGTGAAATTTCTTTTTTAATAAAACATTTATTTTTATTTTACTTTTTATTTATATTTTAATTATGGGTCACATGGACATGGTCTTTAATTGAACCAATATATTATACTAATATTAATATCAAGCTAATCATTTTTATTTAATTCGTATGATGGGTCAAATATGACAAAAAATTAGGGACACATTGATACTGATTTTCAAATTATGTAGATGTGTGTGTGTATACAATGTGGTGATATTTTTCTCATAAACTATCAAACAATCTTGTTGAGAGAGCCTAGTACGCATGCTGTCTAACCCGACTCAGATGATGCCTTGAAGGGTTATGTGTCTTATTCGACCTTTTATGGGATGCCTTTTTAAAAGATTCAAATTAGCCCTTAGGTTATCAGGGCACCAAGAGTTAGGTGTCCTATTAGACATTAAGGTAATAGGACCACGTAGAAAGACATCTTATTAATCACATTCTTAATAGGTCCCAATGGGTTGGTGAGATGTCTACTTAAAAGTCGTTTTATTAGCCTTACGGTTATAGCACGTCAAGATTTAGGTGATTAGGCATTATGTTATTAGGACCATGGAGAGAGGCATCCTAATAATTACATTCCTAATAGGTCCCAATGGATTAGACGTCTTATTATCCCTCACGGTAATAGGACCCCCAGGTGTTCTATTAGGCATTATGGTAATATGACCATATGTAGAAAAGCATCATAATAATTACATTTCTAATAGTTCTCAACTCTCAATTGTTTAGGCATCCTCTCACGATTTTTTATGGGATGGATGTAGAGATGTTTATAGGGTCGAATTTTTAGCGGTCCATTTAAACTGTAGCATATTAGGGATTGAAATCGACAAGGTTGGACATAAATCAACAGGTTTGCCCCGATTAACATCTCTACTATGATTTTTCAAGTCGTCAATGCATCCCATTAAATGAAAGGAATAAGTTTTTCTAATAATTACATAGATTCTAGCACCAAACAACCTACTCCATACTAAGAAATTTCAAAAATACATTGAGTGGAAACAGAAGAAAACTAATTTGAATTGACTTAATCTAATAATACTATATTATGACTATTAATATAACAACTTAATTGATTGAACTATGGTAAATTATGAAGCTTCATGATTTGTGTTTTGAATTTTACATAGGTTATGTCGTTGTATACTTGTATGTCATTATTTTTTGTTGAATTTATGTTGATTACTTGATTTCGAAGTTTAGATTTAAAAATAAACGTTATTTAATTCTTTTTAGGTGTAGTCCATTAGTGATCCGTTTAAATCGAAATCAATAGGGTCAAGGGAAAATTTGCATTTTCAGTAGCCCTTTTAAACCACAATCAATAGGGATCGATCAGAGACGAGTTGGACCGAATCGATAGAGTAACCCAGGATTAACATCTCTGATAGATGTGAAAGAGCGTTCTATAAATTGGTTATAGACTTATAGTGTTTTTATCTTGAGAAATAATTATAATGTATTTACTTTATATATATATATATATATATATATATATATATATATATATATATATATATACAACACGAGATTTCACCAAGGACGGCAATTCCACACCATTTATTCCTAGGAAATTACAGGAATCTTCCACCAAATTTTTGTAAGATTTCAATATATGCCAAGGAATATAATCCTAGGTAAACTTGGAGTGAAGTT